>JAOVVB010144208.1:0-11975 GCA_028570985.1 Heterobranchus longifilis
AGACAGAGGGTGAATACAGGTGTATTCAGACAGACAGTATGAGAAAAATAATGTGTTTTTGAACATTAAAGCATGTAGACATGTTCTAGTAGAAACCCAAAATACAAGTATGAACTTGAAAATGAGCATAATATGGGACCTTTAAGGGGAGACACTACAGGTGAATTGGCTAAGTTTTCTTAAATGTTATGCTTAAATATGCAAATATTAGGGTATTATGTAATGACAACTTTTGGTGAATTTACGAGAAATCTACAGACGCAAATGGACAAAGTGGAGCAAAATAAACAACCAAATGTGTATTTTGGATGTTTTCTTTCCACTAGTCTGCAAGAAGAATAAGAATGTTGTGGAAGCAAAATAGCCCCAAATCTCAAAATTGACTAGTGCATGAAACATTTTTTTGCCTGTAGTGTTTTCTCTCTCTCTGTCTAGCTCCTCTTCATTTTATGTTCCCACAGTGAGGGTGGTATAAGTGTTCAGCAGGGAGAATATTCAATAACTTTAAGGGATTTGCATGTTTGAAAATGCCCCAGTGTGAGCTCTCATTACACAGGCAGTCTGCCCACGGAGCTGGAAGCTTTCAAAGCCTCTGTGTTTGTAGAGAGAAAGTGCGTGAGTGCGTGTGCGTGCATGTGCATGTGCAAGTGCGTATGTGTGCGTGTGTGTGTGTGTGTGCAAACAGCGGAGCGCAGCAGATTGAGCGATTACTGTTACTCTTGAGAAACCTTCAGACGCACCAAGACTCAATTGAATCTGACAATTGCCAAACACTGTATGTACTAGCATTATTCTTCTGGCCTGGACAGCTGTATGGCACAATCTCAAAAACTTTTGAATGTTTCACAGTCGCCGTGAATCACCACAGAGCTTTCACCTCAGATGAAATGTTGAATCATCCTCAATATGCCTAACTGCACTAATTACATGGAGAATCACTGGGACGGATGCCAACTTTTTGTTACAGGGTGTGACAGATTATTGCACAATACACTTCACCTATCATCTGAAACTGACTGCAGCTACTTCAGACTAATTACCCTTGTAAGTTTTTCATACAGCCAGCATGTTTGGGTCTGTGAGTATTTGTTTTTTTCCACAGTAGGGTCACGTCATTGAGAAACTATTTCATCTGCTCACTCAGTCCTTCCAGGATTTTAACTGGCAGCTCGACTTTTCTGGGAATCTCTGGCAGGCTGGTTAAAACTGACTCTTCATTTCTTCCTTTCTCTGGACAGTGCTAGAGCATAAATGAAACACAAAACCATGCCGTTACGCTCCAAAAAAGTGCTTTTTCATTTGAAGTAACTGGAAGTGAACTCATCCAGAGCAAAATATACAATAAAATTCTGAGGTTGTACACCTTTGTCAAAGAAGTTTACAACACAACAACATGTCAAATACACCGTTTCCACACACTTGCATGAATGTGTCCCAACCGAGCGGTAACTTGGTCAAATGTAATTTCAAAAAGGATGAGTTTTTCGGGAATTACAGGAGTGCTTAAGAGTTCAACAGGTGCAGCCCCGGGTCTTGTCGAACGTGTTTGAGTGACTCCTCGGCACATTGCACCCTCATGCCTCTGGGGAATGTGACAGCATCATACTGCACGTACGTACCACCGGGAACTGTCTTAGACAAAGCCACAGACACGGAGACGAGTGCAGGATGACCAGTGGATCAATGAGGAGACTTTTAGCTCTCCTGCAGTTCAGCCGAGGTGAAGGAGAAATTATGAAACTCCTCCTGGTTGATGGAAGGGATCAGAGGGTCATCGATGGGCGTGAGGGTGGGCTCTTCTTGAGTAAAATCAGGGTCAAAGTTGTTGACGTCTTCTGGTGTTTTCTGAAGGGGAATAATAAAGAATTATTGGTCACCAGCAACATTTTAGCAAAAAGCACAGTCGCAGCCGCAAGGTAAGACAAAGTCAAACGTTACGTAATGTCTGCAGAGAGTCTTCATTATCAATTACACACACGCTATCACGCCATCAATAAAGTCTTTCCTGTGACTTACGATCCTGGGCTTGAAGGGCGGCTCTATTTCTCTACGATTCAGCTTCTCCCAGTTGATGCCAGTGAAGAAGGCGTGGCCGGTCACAGCGCTCTCTCCACCCTCCGAATCCACACAGCCCAGACGCCGGGCCGGGTTTTTGGTCAAGAACTGTGAAAAGTAAAAGATGGATGAATTCGAAGAATTAAGACATTAAAAAAATTCTGGGTCCATATTACAGAAACGTCTTAAGTTGCAGATCACATCTTAACTGTGTGGTAACCATGGTAATTAGGGTTAGGACCTGATTTAGGAAAAAAGCCATTACAGATGAACAGTTCCTAAGTTAGTGTTCCTATCCTAAAAAGTGTATTATACAAACATCCTAACTTCCCAAAATCTTAAATAAACTCTCTTAACTTTCACTTTTCCACCAGGTAGTGTTAGCTAACTTGTTTAATCCACATGGATGCTCTTTTACTGCTTTAACAGAACCAACAGAGCTGCTTTCCTCTTCATATCACTTGTCAGTGTAGTTATTTTCCTTCTGATAGCCTCAACGCTCCATCGGAGGTCGGATACGGCGGAGACTCCGTCTTTTGTATATTTCAATGAGAAAAACAACGGTTACAAAGTGATCTAGCTCAGCGAGATGCGAAAAATAGCGTCGGTTGGTGGGTAACTAGTCTTGCGTAGCCAGACTTATCTCCACAGCGCTGCTGGGGGAAAGTCTGGATTCAAAAACTCCCTGGCCTGTTTGTATTTCCTTAAACCAATCACAATCGTCGCGCCACGCCCAGCATACAGCGACGGCGCCTCTGCAAAATAATGTTGGAAGGGAATCCGTTTCAGTGGAACACCTACACAAAAATGTTGTAATCATATTATTTGTAGATCTTTCCAATCATCCACTGAAAGAACAGAGCAGGCCTGTCTTATTGCACGTCCAAATCTTCAAAACATGTCATGTCACCGTGCAGGTTTATAGCTCGGAGGTTGTTTTTGTTATGTTTTTATCCCCGCACTGTTTGCATAGTAAGCCAGACTACTAGGTAACAGACATAAAAATTTAACTGATGTTGGATTGAGTATTTAGGATTTTCCTAACCTGAGATAAAACAGGATTCCTAAAGTTAGTTAGGATTTGATTCTGTACTACTGATTTGTCAAAGATTCTATCTTAGATTTCCTATCTTATCTTAAGACTAGAGATAGGACGTTTCTGTAATATGAGCCCAGTTAATTATCAAGAAATGATAACATAACAAAGTAGGATCAAACTGTTGGAATCAGTGAATTTCAGCATTTATGATAGTGAGAAAATGTGACGCATGTTATTCAACTAGATCAGACCAGACATTTTGGGAGTAATGCCAAACTGGACTCGAGCCAGGGTGACATCCAGTCAATCCCCGCCTCCCTCACAAAAACAAAACACACCCTGGATTGTATCTGGCGCCTCCCACAACGTTTAAGTTGGTTCAGTAAAGTGTGTCTCAACTTCCTGGTGTTGTACACAATAAAACAATAGAACAGTGAATCACCTGTTGAACTCCAACTGTTTCTCTGCCACCAAAGTCGCGGTGGGCGGGTGGAGGCCAGAGGGAGAGGTCCAAACAAAACAAACTCTAAAATGAAAAACTTGGTTTTAACTTGCCTCTGGGAGGTAACTGAAAAGAACAAATGTGTTGCGGACAGCTCTCTCTTGGTCGAGGAGTCTGTGCAAACCTAAGGGCTGACGGTGACATTCAGACTAGGAGCCTCCGTCCGACAGTGGCCAGATGAACCCCAAGTCATTGGAAAGATCAATATGTCTTGCTGTATCAGCTCTGTCCAAACACTATTAACTACCAGCGGCCTAAACAACACCACATTCCTCAACAAAGCTAAGCTCAGAGGGAAAGAGAAAAAAGATTAGAGACAATGCAGATGAAGAAGAACGGCACTAAAGGGGAGATGGAAAGATACAGAGGAGGCGATGAACTTAAAACACCCTACTGTTGGTTTTGTGTAGTTTATAGTCCTATAACTCACACACACTCACACTCACACTCACACTCACACTCACACACACACACACACACACACACACACAGTTGATCATTGTCAGAAGCAACAGCTTCTAGGGAGCTTTTGTTCTCAGTTGATGCAGGAACACCATCATAATCGACTTGCAGAGATTTGAATCTTGCATTGACGTAAGTAGCACATCGCCGTTAACATCAAGTCATCTTTTTTGGGGGAAGAAACATTATAGTTTAATTCTGACAGATACAGTATGTCTGGCAATGCGAGACGAGTATCCGACCAAATGTGAAACATGGTCAGAATCTCCCCTTCTCTTCCAGAGTTATGGCGTTGAATAACGGCCAAAAAATTGCATAATATTATGTCGCAGTGAGTTGACCTTTGACCTTTTGGATTTAAAATGTCATCATTTCATGTGACATTTGTGTGAAGTTTTGTCATAATTAGCGTATGAATTCTTTGTGTGTTATGGCCCAAAAATGGGTCACAGTGACCTTGACCTTTGACGTCCAAAATCTAATCAGTTCGTCCTTTGAGTCCAAGTGGATGTTTGTGCCAAATTTGAAGAAATTCCCTTTCAGTCGAATGGACGGACAGACAAGCCTGAAAACATAGCCTCCGGCCACGGCTCCCGCCGGTGCAGAGGCATAACAACTCAACTGAACTCGCTTGCTGAGCTTGCTTATAGGAACCTGATAGGAACGAGGAGAACTTTGCGACGGATCAACCTCCAGTATAAATAGTGCAGCAGCGTTCAAATCCGCTCACACCAAGAACATGCACCTTTACATAACGTGCGACCCCGGCAGCAGTGACACAAATCACCAGGGGAGATCAGTCCTGTGCTTCCGCAAGCATGTTGGACTAACTACAAGGATAAGAGGAGGAGAACAGGGTGCAAAGGGGGGGGGGAGTGGTGGGAGGAGGCGGTGGCGGCGTATTTATAGTCAGTGTGCTGCGGCTGGGCAGTGAACCATGCCTTAATATAGTTATGTAAGAGACACCGGGCCAAACAGCTGGCTGGCAGTCACTCTGCAGTCACAGTGTGTCAGTCAGTCTGAAGGACAACAAATAACAAACCGTGATCACACAACTCCAGCGCAAAGCTGTTCCAACCCTTGATCTCTTAATATATCACACAGTAGGATCACACTACTCTGTCCAGGAAGGCAGGGAATTGGTCTTTTAGTAAATGTTCACAACTTATTGGTTTTTTCACCACAATACTAGTCTGGCTTACTGAGTAAACAGTGCAGGTATAAAGCCTTACTTCGGCTCTAGGAGGAAATCCCAGTGGACAGGAAGTCTCTCCTCACCTTTGTGTGGTTCTCAATGTCCCGTCGCTGCAGCCCGGGCGTAGCCCCGCCCCAAGACGATTGTGATACAAACAGGCCAGGGAGTTTTTTTTCTAATATACCGGGGTGAAAGCCACAGAATCCAGACCTCCTCCCAGTGCGGACACAGCGCTGTGAAGATAGGTCTGGCTACGCAAGACTAACACAATACTGGTCTCACGTCCAGTGAGAAATTGATTTCCTCTATCATTAGGTCAGTTTAAAAAAAGCTTCATAGACATTTCCTGCTATTGTCTCATGTGAAAAAAGCCAGGCAGAGGTAATCTGAGGAGGGTAATGTCTGCCAAAAAAAACACAGTCTACAGCAACGGCTGGCTTTCATCCAGCTTTATCCACAGGGGCTCCCACACCTTCTTAAACATTGAACCCTGTCTCTACAAAAGCAGGTTCCCATACAACTAAACAGCATTCTCAATTACGTTTCGAGGGAAATGTTTTTTTCTCACGGGTATAAACACCTTGTTAACTTTGTGAATTGATACAAAACTGCTTGGTTAGGTTTAGGAAAAGATTGATTGATTTTTTTTAGTTTCAAACGGGAGATGAACCGTGAAAGTCTGTATATTGTTACCCATCCATCCACCCCGACCTCCTCCTTCTGCAAACTTCTGCAGACCTTGATTCGAAACGTTTTTGTAATAAGTCAAAAACAAACATATTCCAGGAGAAAATACGTTTCTCCTCGAACCGTAATTGAGAATTTTGTTTAGTTGTATGGGAATGTAATTTGTAGGAGACACACATGCAGACAGCGGATCGCCGATTCCCTTACGTTAAGTAAAAAAGAATAAAAAATAAAAACTTCAATTTCCATTCTTGCACAAAATATATAAATTCAAGCACTTTCAATGACCCATGTCTATTTTCAAAGACTTTCAAGGTCTTGATTTTTTCCCCCTCAAATTCACAAACTTTCAAGGATTTCAAGGACCGGTGGGAGCCATGTATCCATTATGCAACTTTTACAGTTGTTGATCCACCTTGAAGACAGACTCACAGCTTTGAGAATATTCACGGCCTCCGCGCTGAGCCAAGACGCATAAACAATCTCTTCATTGAGGATGGATTCGAAAAGGTCGTCTTCGTTTTCGGCCTCAAAGGGAGCGTGTCCCGACAGCATCTCATACAGCAGCACCCCGAGAGCCCACCAATCAACAGAGGGCCCATACAGCATTTCCTGCAGGATCTGTGGAAACATGTCACAGCAAACCATTAAAAGTGAACCACCACGGACCAGAGAGCATTACAGCAAATTTAAAAACCACTCCACATGAGGTTCAGTTCGTAGAGGAGTTGGATTAGTGTGCTGGCACTGAGGCTGCACAAGTGTTGACTCTTTGACAGCAAAGAAGCCTTTCATAAATGCAGACACACACAGACAAACAGACCATCTTAATCCCTCATTATGAAAACCAAGCACAGCGCATTCTGATGAGGGGATCAGGGCTCGTCAAGTCTACAGAGCCCTTCACAGGCTGACCTCACAGGCACGCTGACTTCCAGTAAGTCAGGAGGGAGTTTGGAGAGACGGGCAGTGACCACAGTGTTTGTTTATAGTGAGGTGGTGTGATGGAGAGAGCATGGGACTGGGAACTGCATCATATGAACTCAGAAGACCTGGGCTGCGGGAAGCTAAATGTGTTTACATTTATTCTTTGCTGCAATGTGTTAAAGGGATAGTTCAGATGTTCTGAAGTGGGTTTGTATGCGGTACTTATCCATAGTCAGTGTGTTACCTACAGTAGATGGCGGTCGGCACGTCCTCAGTTTGGAGAAGCGGACGGGAGTCCTGACACGGAAGCTAAGCATTGTACTGCTGTGTACAGGGCCACACAGCAAAACATATCTTAGCCACCTAAAAAAAATCATTATCAGTTTAAGTGTATGCTATATTACGAATATTTTCACCTCTTTACTTTTCCCTTTACAACGAGGAACTGAAGCTGTTGTATCCATCTATGCTCTCTTCAAAGCCACCAGACTCCTTTGAAAAAACCAGTAATTTTACCCTAGAGAACACGGGAGTTGCTGGTCTACCGCTGCCTCAATCAGTTCGTTAGTTTGTGTCACTGTACGACTTTGGTGCTTCGTTTTTTTTTAAAGATTATTTTTAGGGCTTTTATTGCCTTTATTATTGGATAGAGCAGCTGAATGTCAGGAAAATGAGAAGAGAGAAAGGCGGATGACACGCATCAAAGGGCCGCAGGTCGGAATCGAACCCGGGCCGCTGTCAAGGACTCACAAGAAACTAGCACACAAACTAACCGACTGAGGCAGCGGTAGACCAGCAACTCCTGTTTTTCTGGTAGCTTTGAAGAGAGCAATATAACGGCTTCAGTTCCCCGTCGTAAAAGCCTGTCTGATGGCAAGTTAAGTGGTGAAAATATTCTAAATATAGCGTACACTTAAACTGATATTGGTTTTTTTAGATGGTCCTTTTTTTTAGGTGGCTAAAATATGTTTTGCTGTATGGCCCTGTCCACAGCAGTACATTGCTGAGCTTCTGTGACTCCTGTCTGCTTCTCCAAACTGGGGGGGCGTGCCGCCCGCCATCTAGTGTAGGTAATACACTGACGATGGATAAGTACCTCATACAACCCCACTTCTGACATTTGAACTATCCATTTAATGTTAAAAACTGAACTATATAAAACAGCACTAAAATATATGAAAATGTCCTGTATCACAGGTGTGGTGGATAAAGGATCAGAATGTCTGCCATTATTAGTAGTTATGGGTCTTAAACTGTATGTGTATAAAGTTACAGTATGTTTGTTCAGCACAAGTGTAGAAACTGACCTCGGGGGCGATGTAATCTGGGGTCCCACAGAAAGTTGCTGTGGCCACGCCTTCAAACATGCCCTCTTTGCACATGCCAAAATCCGCCAGCTTACAGTGACCATCTTTGTCAAGAAGAACATTGTCCAATTTAAGATCCCTGAGAAGCAAAAGAAACACAGAAAATTAGATATTTGTTGTGGGGCATTGTTATCCAACAGACATAAATGAAAAAATTTAAAGGCTGGGAAAAATACAACAGTTGCTAAAATGTCAACTCATGTGCTCAGTCTCCACCTGTTGGTGTTGTTTCTAATTATATCTGACAGAGGTAGACATTTTTGGTGGATAGTGAAGCTTCTGGCAGCACTGACAGATGACTCCCCTGACCATTAAAGGCCCGACAGGAAGAGTCAGATGACCACTTCGGCTGGTAAGAAGGAAAAAGTGCTCTGACGTCCCTGATTCCAAGAGACGCAAAACCTGATCTATTACAGCATAGTAATAGTTCAGGTTTTGCCTGTTCTCCTGGATTCAGGGACATCAGAGCCTGAGCTATTACAGCATAGTAGATCAACAAGAGTGATATTATTTTGTAAATGATTAATTGTGTAATTTGGAACACCTTTTTTTTGGTTATCAATGTTTACCTCTAAAGCAAATGTGTGATTTGTGATTTTGGAGTATATCAATGCAATTAACCGCTGAAATTAATAATTTTGTTTTTTATTATTAAATTAAAAAATGTATCATTAAAGATATAATATGTGACATTTCCACATTAAAATGTCGGAAAACAACTAGACCTTTGTTATATCTTTTGTTATGTTGTGTAGTTACATTATCCCAAATGTTTCCAACAATTTTCAAACCCTGTTACTTTTGGTCGCCTGTCAATGGTGTCATATCCCCTTTGCGCATGCGGCAGTGTTGTGGTTTTCTGCCAGAAGCTTTCATAAATTGACTTTTTATGCAGTTTTAAGCCACATTTTTAAGATAAATGTTTTAGATTTTGGTCTGGCTTTTTGCCTTTATTGATAGTACAGCTGAAGGTTGACAGGAAAGGTGTGAGAGAGAGGGGACGACATGCAGCAAAGGAGAGCAGGAGTCGAACCCGCGGCCGCTGCGGTGAGGATTTTAGCAGCACGCCCTAGAGTTTGATCATTTTTAACTATATATTTTAACCGGATGAAGGATTTTAGTCATCAGACATCGAAGTTATCAGAGAAACAAGATGAGCAAACGTAAGCGGCAGCCCTTCCACTGAGGGAGGCGGAGAAACACAGATTATTAACATGAAACTGATTTATTATGTGTTTTTACCAGTTTTAATCACTGTGTCTTTTGTCATTAGTTTGATTGAGAGACCCCATAGCGATAGAAAATGACATATTGTACGTTTAAAGGACCTCTAGAAGAGCTAGCTGGAATGACATCCTAACTACCCTGTTTATCTTATTACATCACACTTTCTTTTATTACTAAGGTTATGAGACTGAAAACAATTTCAGTGTTCTGTGTTGTGGAACTGATGAATGACTATGTTGGCATAAAAATTACTCACTAGTAAGATACAAACTCCTTAGTCTCCACAGAAAGCGATAACATCATGGCTAAATATGAATTTAATTGAAAAGAAAATGTATTGTACTACGAGTGGTAGTATTTTGCTCCCTAACAAAATGATGGAAAGGATTTCCTCCTCTGTGTTCATGTCAGCTGGTGCTTTGTCATCTTTCACCATAGAGAGATTAAACCTTCTGAGTGTGGCTCTGGAGCTCTAATCTGAGATCAGGTGACCCAGCTGTAGAGCAAGGTCGTTTTACAGTGATTGACTGAAGCTGGATAGAAGAAGATATTATGTAACAGCACAGGCTGATGCTGATAATGACATTCGGGGGAGATGCATACAGCTTTAAAAAGGAACCGATTTTTTTAAATTTCCTGTTTCTTCCAGGGGAAAAAAAAACATAAAAAGGATCCTGAGTGGCCCAACATAAAAAAAGAAACAGTTGGTTAAACAGCAGCAATGCAGGAGCCAGTGTGGGCAGATTAATGTTCTCATAGCTTTATACTGTAATTCAGTTGTGCATTTATATTTACATCCATTGTCATATTTTCAATGTTTTTCAACTGTTTCACTGCTCATAGTGTTGACTGCCAAACCCCCCACACATTGGGAGATAACGTCACTGTTTTACCTTTTACTCCTTATTTGCTTATTTCTCTGTCTATGTTGCATTTTGTGGATGTGTGTATTTTTGCATATTTTTGTGTTTGAACCTTGGGCTGTGGGAAACAACATTTTGTTTCCAATAATACTTTGTATTAAGGAAATGACAAATAAAACTGGAAACTTGAATGTCAATCACTCGCATATTTTCTGGTCATGTATAAACATACAAACATTCTGGGACAGGCTTATTCAGATTCTTGAGGATATTTTACGCTACAAGATTCCCAGGGACCCTCGGATTGATACCCGGTGACATAATTCAAAAGAAGGACATCTATCGCTTCAATATCTTAATTTGCATGCATCACAAGGAGCTGGTTGAAATGAGATCCGTCAAGACCACAAACATGGCAAGACATCGTAGAGGAAATACACTCCATGGAAAAACGGACTCATCATCTATGGACTAAAGCAGGGACCCATGAACGACGGTGGGGGAAAACTGACTGCATACAAGAGAAATGATGAGTCGGGTTCTCAGCTGGTCTCAAAAAAATGGATCAAAATGATTGATTTATTTTTGTCATTAATGTTGTTTTGTTGGGGATTTTGTTCAGTGTAATAGTAACTGAAAAATAAAATTTTAAAAGGTTTTTTTTTTTTTAAAGTGATTTTCCTCAAATGGGATGACAAATACAGTAACACAGAAATTCTGAATGAAAAACAGACAGGCAAGCACTGGTTTAGAAGGATTAATCTCTCTTCTAAGCCGATTGTGTAACAGTGACACAGATATTCATGGTGACTGTCCCTCGCAGCAAACTGGCCAAAGGAGAGCAACTCTGCTGCTCACACACCAAAACCACCAAGTCTGATAAACCGAACAATTAATCCAAACAGTGAACACAATAACTGCAGGACGTTTGTGTAATACGAGACATTTGGATGAATTTTGAGCAGATTGTTGCCTGTGGAACTTTTAATACAATTCTCTGTATATGTTTATATTATAGATATTGTGTTTTAACAATCATACATAGTTAATAGTGCCCTTATCCTGTGAGTGTTTTTGAAGTTTATATCTTGAATAATAATCCAAACTTTAACAAGAACAATTTAATGTAGTTTTCTTCACAGAAATGAATGAAATGTGGAGATATAAGCCAACTGTATATATTTTTTAAAAAGTTGTCTTACACCTCTTAAAACCAAGAATGCCTTGCGACCTCCTGTGAAGCTTTGGGGACCCCTAGTGGGGGTCGAGACCCCCAGGTTGGGAACCAGTGGTTTAGGGCTTCGGGCGCCTAAGTCTGTAGTTTCAAAACGCAGAAATGAGTTAGCATTTTAGCACTTCCGGTTCCCTCGTCTCGAAGTCAATGGGTTTTTTTAATGTATTTTTGTTTAGACAGTTTAGTAGTGGTGACGGTGACGTGGGCCACGAAATGCGACCATTGGTGTAGTTCCTTTATAGCCTAACATTAGCTTTTTACTTCTAGCGATTGCATTTACGCTTCTAAAATCATAAAAGTGGCGTTCATATGGAGAGATTATCTTGCTAAATAAAACGTGTAAGTATCATAAACTTGTGTTTGCCACAGAGCTTATTTTCTGCAATGATCCAAAATGCAATGCAAAAATCCCATAGG
>JAOVVB010144219.1:0-11975 GCA_028570985.1 Heterobranchus longifilis
ATTCATTACATGCCCGCTACAATAATACCACTCCTTGGATGTCTGTCATTTTATGGCTGCCACTTGCCACTTCTCTCCATAAGATCATAAAAGCTGGAGCTGTTACCATGTAATGGTCTGCTGCAGTTGAAATCCAGATGTCTGCTGGTGAATGCACAGTTGGAAAAAGATAGAAGAGGTAGAGAGTTTGGGAGGTCACGAGGGGATACATTTGGTACAGATGGAAGATGTACAATTGGAAAAAACCCATATGGTTTAAAACTGTTTCGCTGTCTTTGTTAAAACACAGATGGGCACAGATGATGTCGAAAATATGCAGACAGCCACAGGTCATGACGGTCTGAAGAAAGAGTGGTACCAGGGGGTACGTCAGAAATCCCAGTGTGTTGACTGTTTTATGTGGCTGATGACACACTCACATGCCCAGACCACAAAACTCTGAATGAACCAAAAATGTCTGTAAGGTTTTTTTTTTCCCTCTAATATAACTCCAGACTACAACAGACGGGCACAGAATTAAGTCATTCACTTCAAAAAAAGAGACATAAACTCTCCAAGTTGAAATGCTGATGGGCACATAATGGAGACAAAACCGTGCTGAAGCATTTCTGTGGAGTTCAGTGGAAGATTTTGCCTACTGTCTGCTCAGTGTCTAACCATGACTCAGTCCAGTGCTCCCATTCAGACCTCGTCCCTGTAGACTGGAACCACAGGTGAGGGAGGGAGGGAGGAGGGACTTTCCCACTACTCACTGAGAGCTACTCATCCTCTCTGTGTACATTTAATTTTCCTTTTATAATTATAACACCCTCTATCCTGTCATGTTGCAATGTTTTTCCACTTTTAACTGTTTTACCCAAGTTCCTTTAGTCATGCTGGCAGTGTGGCTGCAGGGACGGCGATGTTGGTTTATTGGTCTGTCAGTCCACCACTTTGGTCCAGACTTAAATATCTCAACAACTATTAGATGGATTGCCATGAAATTTTGTACAGACAATCATGGTCCCCAGCTGATGTTGTCAACATGAAAATAAAATGTTTTACAAATGTTAACCTTCATGGTTAGTTTTATGTCTGTTTTATACATTATTAGGGCCACAAGGGATTATCGGTTGCAGTACCACAGTTGGCCACTGGGACAAATTGGCAGTGAGGCTGACTGGAGGCACAGTATTAAACTCTTAATATATTTATGGTGCCATCAGCAGGTACACGTTTTTACTTAACCAGTGAATATCTCTACATGTGCATTAGATTGGCTCAAATCTTTATGCAGAAAATCATGGTCCCAGAGGAGGTATCCCAATGACTCCCCTGAGTTTTCCTCTCGCTCCACCAGCAGGTCAATGTTTTCACATATCTTTTGAAATAGCTCAAGAGTATTCTGTGAATTAGCACAAAATTTGGTACAGGCATTCATGTGCCCCAGAGGATGAGCCTCTGACATTTCCACTATGAGGTTGATATTTGAGGTTTTGAGTAAAATATCTCCAAAACAATTGGATGAACTTCCATGAAACTGAAACATGCACTGCCATCCCCTCAGGGACCATGAATCAGGTCAAAATGTAAATTTGTTATTTTTGTTTTTACCAAATATCTGCAAAACTATCTGCTGACATCACTGCCGGCTTAGTCTGGCTTACCGGAAAAACAGTGACCGGATAAAGCCTTCGGGAAATCTGCCCGGAGACAGACAGGAAGTCTGTGTTCCCGTTCTCAAAGTCCCTTCGCTACGGAAACCAACAACAGCCTCCGAGCTATCAACACACTGAAAATGACAAGTTTTGAAGATTTGTAATAAGGCAGGCCTGCTTTATTCTTTCGGTGAATGATTGTAAAGATCTACAAATAATATGTTTACATCATTTTCGTGGAGGTGTTCCACCAAAACGGGTTCCCTCGCAATACTTTTTTGCAGATGCACCGTCGGGACAATTGTGATTGGTTTAAGGAAATACAAACAGGCCAGAGAGCGAAAGTGCATTGAATCCAGACTTTCCCCCAGCGTGGACACAGCAATGTGGAGATACAACCCGCCTGCTTAAATTCAGCATGTCAGCATTTAGCTGAAAGCACAGGTGTACCTATAAGGACAGCCCCACAGAGCAGTGGCTGTAGAGTCTTGTTTCTTCACTAGTTCAGGCGTGTGAGTCCAAAAAGAGCACATAAATATAATTAAGATCAGTCACTGTTGTCAAAAAGCAGCCATATAGTCCAAAGAGAGACAGGACACACAGATGGAAAAAAAGGTGGAGAGGTGGAGAGAGGCCAAAATGAACCGAGTGGAACTGGATGGTGTGATGGGGAAGAGCGTGTCTAGACTGCTCCTGGCTTGCCTGAGCTCTGCTCTTTGAAGTGTGTGTTAGCGATGCATGCAGCACTCTCCGGGCATGTGTGCAGGGCTCTGATGAGGCTTATTCCAGATCTTCTCTTTTTAGACCATCATCTCCAGGTTTATAGTCTTTGTGCCCCGCATCTCACTGGACTCTCTCTTCCATTCATATTCCTTTCACTGATCTCTTTCCCCTCCGTGTCCCCCCCCACCCCCTCTCTTCTCCTTTCCTTGCCTTCCCTCACGCCATTTTCAATCCTCTTTGCAGCGCTGGCCCCCACCACATTCCAAGCAGATGTTAGTGTGAGTGTGTGTGTGTGTGTGTGTGTGTGTAAGAGAATCCGCGATTGTACTTTTCATCCGATGCAAAGACGGAACTCAAACCTGGATGCTCTAATTGATTTTCTGTCTGATCTCCCCGGAGGCCATGACTCCAAAAGACTTCCTCTGAAAATAAAACACGACGGTGGTGATGACTCTACCAAAGCACAGAAAAAGAAATTCAGAGTATTGTACTGTAGTTGAACACTTGAACAGGGTCTTCAACAATCCAGTTTTAGCAGTGGTGGAAACGTTTCAGCGAGTCACACGTAAAGTATTGCCCTGATTAAAGGGGGGTTTATAGAAAGGGTGAGGTAGCACTTTCCAGAATCTTCAGAAAATTACAAGAAGGGAGGGAGGCCAGAGGGAAGGAGAGGGGGGTCCGAGAGAGAGAGAGAGAGGGAGGGAAGGGACCGTGGAGGTTTGTCTTCTCAACTGGGAGCTGCTGGCAGTTATTAAGCTATACAACCCACTGAGATAAAATGTACACCCAGCTCGTTAAAAAGGCCGTGGCAGGCGAAGTGTGTGTCAGAAACGTGCACTTTTAGAAAGAAAAGGGGAAGAAATAATGAGCTAAGTGAATTAAACAAGATGACTTAACATTTTCTGCGGTCAATTTTGTTGTAGTTTGGCGTCTTCGCCTTTCAGGGTTTTGTCCCACAGAGGACGGGGTTTGATGTGGTGTCAGAACACACTAGAGAGCTGGGGTTTTTTGGAAGAAAAGATAAAGGAATTAATATATTGTAGAATGCTGTCAAAATGAATGGCAGATGATTCAAACAGAAATGTAAAACATGTGTAGTGTAGTAAAGAGGAATGCAAGCGATTCAGTGAAAAGTGAGCTCCTTGTTAGAAACACGATGGAAGAACACTCATATTTAACATGTTTGTAGACAGATAAACAGACAGACAGATAGACAATTCATCTTTTCTGGCACAAATCAGAGCCTCAAGAGCTGCTTGGCACACCTCAGTGGAATTAGCTGGTAACTGAATGAGCTTCATTACATTGACAGCATGGCATGAAGGGAGGAGGTCACTGAGTCTAATGTGGCACGTAGTTTTGCTGACATCCTTTTCCACACCACTACCTCCAGCGGGTCCAGGCTCAGCCCGGCAAAAGGAATCTTCCTCACCAAGATTTTCATCAAACGCCCAGATTAGAGCAGCATAAAAAAAAGGCTTTACATTAGACTGAGCATGTTGAAAGATCTAAGCCTAAGGAAGAATCTGATCTATCACTTCATGTATAAATCATCCGTATAAAGTACAGCCTCCAAGCCTACATCCAGAGCCAACATTTAAGTAGAAACACAGGAAGTAGTGCTCCCTTTACCCTTTACAGTATGTAGCGAGGTGGAAAGCACATCAACGGTTTGGAGGTCGGCGTGCTGGATGGACGTTTTAGCAAGTTGAACTTTAACCTTTGCCTAACAGTGCAAAGTCTTTTATTTGGCTAACCATATATACCATTAACCATAGTTTATTAACCATAACCAAGACTCTTCCCTAACCCTAACCACAGTTACCATGCGCAGTGTTGAAAGTGAGAATTTAAATAAACATTGGGGTTAATTTTGCAGAATTATTTATTTGTGCCCAACGACTATATTTAGTATGATATGCCACAACATTTGTTCTGATTGGTCTAAAGTCTTGAAATTTGGACATAATTTGGGCAAGTATCTAACAGTAGCCTACAACTTTTTAGTTCACATGAAAAATCACACTTTTTATCAATAATCAGAGTCAGGGTTAGGGTTAGAAAAAAAAAAGGTTATGTTATGTTTATTAAATGTTTTCCATGATCTCTGAAACGTATCACAATCCAAGGCAGGGAAGTTAATTTATAGGTACTGTCTCTCTGGAAGAAAGTAGAGATATAGTGTAACTGTCGACAGCAGGGTCTGTTTATTGTCATGAACTAACCACGGCATTGTTTCTGGAAAGATATGCTGCTCTAATGAAATTTGGTGATTTGTGTGATCTTGACCTTTAACCTTGTCCCGTTGAACACACGTTGTGCGAGGACTGGTCCACCTTAGTGGCTGCACTTTGGATGATAAAGCTGTTCTAATAATCTTGTCCCATCAGACACTAACCACAGATTTTCTGTGTTCTTACACAATAAACAAAGCTCTGCACCAAACTTCTGTAAGTGATTACAAAATCTAAGCTTTGCTGATCACCCACATCTCAGATTTGCAGATATCCACTTGTATCATATTTGTATCAGTTTATGGGCTGGATGATATTGAACGTTTTGGAGAAATTAAAATTATGATCCTCACTTGTAGAGTGTGATGCTGGTAGATGACCCATCTAGAAAGTAATCTGCAAAGACGGAGTGCCGAAACAAGTTTTTTAGTGTCATAAGGGGTTTTATGGGATATCTAATGTATTATTGTGTGTTGTTGGTTTATTAAGTGTTATTGTATTTTGCTGAGGCCTACCTGTGCCGACCATTAATGTGACAAACGAGGACCACAATGCAAATAAATCCTGGACTTCAATGTGTTTAATTCCTCAACAATGGATACTAATGGTCGTGGCCAAATTGGGGCTTTGAAACTGTTGTATTTTAACATCTGTTAAATAAAACTCAACTCAATGAACACCCAACACAAGATTGAGTCCCTGTTTGTTCTTGTTCAACAGATGTTAAATAAATGATCAGAAACATTCAGATAATATGTGAACAATAGGTTTGAATTCAGGATTCTACTTGGAAGAGTTGTGTTATGATGCTGGTTGCACTATATGGATTATACTTTTTTCGACTTTTTTCTGGACAATGGTGACGCAATATTGAACTCAACTTGAACTCAGCGAACTGTATTTCTCCGCCATCTTGTAAACACAGGCAGGTCGCCATCAAAGGACACGGAGCCACAGAATGAAAAGTGTGCTAAAAAGACTGTGAGCCACCATGGCTGCCAGAAACCTGCAGCACACGCTGGCATTGATTCCGCCACCATCTGGACCTGTAGTGGAGGAATGCAACCCATTTCTTCCACAGGATATGGCATCATTCGGTGTTGATGGGAACACAGACTGCTATAGGTCAATTGCCACTCCAGTACCGCTGATTTGAAGAGGTGTACAAACGCCCCTGAAATAGCCATCAGCACTTTTTCTACTTATGTGAAAGCAATAACAAAGCAAAGCCAAAATCTCTAGCTGAGGCAGATGGAAGCAGCAGGAGATAGAGCAAGCATAGCTGAAAATCAATAAAGGCATCAAGACAGTGTCATCAAGAGCAGCAAGGAATTACAAAGCAATGGCCAACTGGCTTATTAATTTTCTCCTGGTCCAACATTTGTATAGAAAACCATATGTCTGGCATCACAACCTCTTAACTGCTCACCTTTGAGACTTTCTGTATCAGACTGGTTTTCAGTGAAAGGGTTTCTTCACATAAATCTGACTTTTGTAACGATATACCAATGCAGGATCAAAATATTATTTGCTGTAGCTAGAGGGGATGGCTGTTTTCCTTTGAAATTGTCTTCATTTTTATTCCACGAGAGTAGCGCTGGAGTCCACATCAGAATAATACACCACTTGTGACTCGTACACATCATCACAAGCAGACAGCAGCATGCAAATGATGTAGAATGCCAGTGGCAACAATGTTCTGGAGGGCCGTCATTTTTCTTCTTCTTGCACTGGGGATGGCGTCCACCTGTTTCTACTGACTTCCATTGTTCAGCTATTTGAGCTATTTGTAAGGTGTTATGGGTAGCCCCCAAATGGGGAGTGCAGAGCCAAAATTCTTGACTAAACTCTTTTTCCACAGTAAAGCTTTGCATTAGAAACATGCAAATTGAAATGGAAAGGTCACAGGTGAGGGAGCGAGGAAGAACTGGGATTCTGGTCAGTGTATCTTTTTTGTTTTTGCCCAAAGTTTAAAAAACGACCTGTTTCTGTTTTATTTGTACCGAAAAAAACAAGCTGTTGAAATGAACCTTGCTTGTTTTCTGGTGATTTTATTTTTTGTTATATAAAATAGAAAATGAAAAACAAACCATTTTTAAAAATTTTGCTGATCCCTTTTTGACCATGAAAAGAAAAAAATGCCTTGTTTTTTTTTATTAGAATTTTTGTATTTTAAAATGAAAATCAAATAACCACTGTTTTTGTTTTTGTTTTTGTTTTTGTTTATTAATACCATTTCTGAATGGAAAATCGAATGAGCAAAAAATACACTGACTGATTCTGCACATAATTTAGCAAAATATGAGAAGAGAGAACTAGAAATGGTTTCCACCCGAGGAGAAACCTAAAATAATCGCTTAAGAATCCCTTTCTTGCCAAGAGTTAGAAACAACTGGCTACGTCTAACGGTATAAAAGCAATCTGCCTACCAGCACCTCTAAAGCTCACTGAATAACACGTTATATGAGAGTGGTATCGATCTTCTCATTTAACTCTTGGCAAGAAAGCAAGTATGTAAATTTCCCAAAATGACATATTCTGTTGAAGGTAAACATATAGCGTGCATGAGTAAGTGTATAGAAATGTAAAGTGTCTGCCTCAAAAAGGTCCACTGTCTTTACTCCATTTATACTGTATATATGAATTAATGTTTTCGTATGAATCTAACAAATAGAATGAATCACATTGGCTTATGTGGGCGAAAAAGGTCGGGAAAGGAAAATATTTTAATCAGTTCTCATACAATGTGAAAAACAGCTGTGTGTCCTCCTCACTATATCCATGCAGCTGTCTTTTTGGCTGACTCACAGTGCTGTGGTCAGTCTGCACTGTCTGCTACACCACCACTTAAATCACCTTATGATTATGTCTGCTACTTATGACTGCACTTTTTCAGACTGAGGACTTGATGGAGGCCTGCAGGACTGGTCAGCCATGTAAAGTCAGTGTGAACAGCTTGTCTTTCTGATGGCATACTGAGGCAAATACCATTATTATTATTATTATTATTATTTGGACTAAAACAACAGGTGACATGGGCTAAAAACACTCTGAAAGGATCTAATCTGTCTGTATTTCTTTATTTGTTTGTAGTCACGCTGGCATGGCTCTAGAGAAATGACAGTCAGCCCATTACTTTGTCATGACAAATATTCGTGGTTGCACAACTAGCACCACTATGCAGTCGACAGTTTTGTTTTAGTGAAATGTCTCGATGACTATCAGATGAATTACCATGAATTTTCACAATTCTTTGGCACCATGAAGCAGGTCAACATTTTACTTTGGCCATTATTGGTTTATGACCAAATACCTGCAGAAATAATGGCATTCCCATCAGCTCCAGTTGCACTGTGTAGTAGCCTACTAATTAACAAACATTAGCATGCTAACACTTTAAACATAGTGAACTTGCTCCCATTTATTTTGGTCTTTTAGGTAAATTTAGGCTACATAATGAGCTGTGGAAAGATATTAATAATTTTATAACTGACAATGTTTTCTCAGATTTTGCCTTTTACTATGCAAATATTATATTTGGTTTCTATGATTATAGTGACAAAGATGCATTTTTCCTTATTCATCTAATTTTACTACTGGCCAAATTACACATTCACAAATGTAAATTTATACAAAAAAAAGAAAGAAATTCTTCATATTTATGAAGGAGATGATTTCTTTCTTGCAAAACAACAACAAAAAACATGCTAAACATAACTGCTAAACATCAGCATGTTGACATTGCTTTTGTATGTTAGCATGCTGATGTTAGCATTTAGCCTTAGTAATAAGTACAGCCTCACAGAGCTGCTAGCATGGCTGTAGATTTTTTTGTTTTGTTGCATGCTTTTTAATGTGAACATTTTATTATTAGCCTAGAGTATTTCATCATTTTTTTGTTATCAGACCTAGAAATATCAATGGTGATGCTTGTGTGAAAATAGATGTCCTTTTTGGGCTAGGACAGAAGGCCAACCCCACCACCCCCCACCCACCCAGACCTTAGCTGATAAAGATACAAGATTCACCACGCAGAGACCCTACAGCCATAACATGCCTGTAACAATCACAAATCAGACAAGCCCTGTATACTGCATGAGTTGCAAGATAACATGATAAGTGCCACCTGTGCATGGCGGTTCTCCGATGAAAGACAGAGATAGATACAGAGAGAAAGAGGGGTCAGCTCAGATTTATTTAGGATGGTCTGTGTCTATATATACAAAGCACTATCTAAATTTAAAGTCTGTTGACATGGGACACACATAACCCCTCTCTCCTTTTACTGTCCGTCTGTCACTTTAACCCCCCCCCCCACACACACACACACACACACACACACACACACATACACAGAAATGCTTGGTAGTCCATGAATATTGGAAGCACAGACATAAAGACGAATGCTCTAATGCATTCACATGAATATATACATTTGCACAGTAATGCTGAAGTGTGACAATATAAATACATTAGCAATGGGATTTCTCAATTTCTCTCTCTCTCTCTCTCTCTCTCTCTCTCTCTCTCTCTCGCTTTCTATCTTTTTTTGTTTCTCTCTTTCTTATACGTTCATTCCCACACACAGTTTGTTTGACAGGCCCATCTGCCACAAGTGGATATAATAAAGTCTTTCCTCTTCTATGCCCCTGGGGTATTCAAACATTAAAGGATGTAAAGGATTTCCAGTTTAATGATCAGCTGGTGCTAATGGTTTTAACGGTTTAACTTATACAAATCATAAGATTAGAGGAGATCCGATAAGATGAGAAAACACAGCACAAGAAAACATAACATAAGAGGGTACATAACTTAGCTTAGCTTACTGCTTTAATGAATATTTTTACATTAATGGGTCAAAAGACGACATGTAGTCTGGAAGGAGTTGCTCGACTCTCAGAGAATTATCACCGGACGCTGCAGTTCCCCTCAGCTCAACAGAACATTTTATCGACTTTCAGCTCGATGTTTTGGTTTTATGGCTCACGACTTTACTGTTGTAGTCTCTTACCAGTCTCATGGCATTGTTTTCAGTTGCATCAGTCAACTGTTTTATGTGAAAAAAGCTCTAAAAACCCACTGTCTGCTATCTGCCCAGCATCAGACACGACTCCAAACGAATGCTTTTGTTGCTTGTCTACTGGATGTGTCACCTCGACTCGACTTGCTAAAATCGCCAAAAATTGCAACTTAAAAAGGTGATAATATGTCAGTGTTGTGTCCACTGCCCCAATGTGACAAAAATAATTTATTGCAGGTTTAACTTAACTTAACAATGCAAGATGGTGTCATTTTAAAAAGCAGAATTAGCATATTTTGTCCTCTCATTTACTTGGTATGAGCTCGATTTTGGTGGCTAATGTTTGCAAATGTTAGCAAACTTTAGATCGATATTGTTGTGTAAGTGACATTACTGAGTAGGTTTACTGACTTTGTAACTCTTTTCTGCTTGTGTTATACTGTTCGGCAAAAGTTACATAGTCTCACTTTAACGTAACCTCCTGTAATATGCCATAACATAACTTACCTTTTATTTGACAGTTTGGAGGCCGGAGGCAAGGCAGGGCAAATTTATTTATATCACATTTCAATAACAAGGCAATTCAAAGTGCATTAGGACATTTAAATTCAATTAAAAACACCCATTAAAGTGTCAAGAGAATAGAAAATAAAAAACAAGCTAAAATAGAATTAGACAGCTATAAAATGCAAAAAGTAAAAGTTACAGTGCAGTGTAAGAAACGGTTATTTATTTGATTTAATAAGAGGCAGTGGAAAACAGAAAAGTCTTCAGCCTTGATTTAAAAGAAGTGAGCAGACCTGCAGTTTGTTCCAGATATATGGTGCATACAAACTTTAGCACATACAAACGCTGCTCCTCCGTGTTTAGTTCTGAGGATAGAAGATCAGATATAGATTGTGGCCCTAAACCATCCAGTGCTTTATCAACCAACAGATGTATTTTGAAATCAATTATCTGTAGAGAGGTAACAGGAAAACAGGAGAGAGAGAGAGAGAGAGAGAGGAAATTACTGGAATCAACCCCCCCACAGTTTGTGATTACCGTATATGTTGTGCATGCGTTTAACCACTGCTCAACCAGGACGACCCCCGACCTCAAAGATGACATCACATCAGCACCTTGATGAGCCCTTTCCTTTCAGCTACCACAACATAGCTTTGTGGCTGTAACAGCGCTCTGCCAAACATCAGCATCATGGGACTGACATGCCGACGACACAGCGGCAACATACCGTGACCGTCTTTCATGTCATGACATCACCATGCTGTCCTCGCCCCGGGATCACACCGTTAATGGATAATGACGTGTGAATGGTGATGCTCATGCAGGTGTGACTTGGTGTGAAATTATCACATTTCATTTTAATGCTCAAATGTTGTCAAAATAGAGAAACTATAATAGAGGACTACAGTGTCAGGTCTGGGCAGGTGGAAGGCAGCTGTCATGATCTAAAACAGAAAAGGAGATAATGCTGCGGATGTGTCTGGCTCACTCTGAGGTTATTCTGTCATTGTTCAGTAAGAGAAAAAAAGTCATCGAGAGGGAGGAGGTGGGACAGGGCAGGGCTCCCGAGCCATGACTGGAAAACTTCAGGCATGGATACACTAGACGAAGGTGGAGCTCATTGTTGGAACGGCAGCTTTGTCGGTATTACTCCACCCCCTTCTCTCTCTGCCCCCTCCCAATGCACACACAGATACGGTTTTCCTATATTTTCTCCACAGCCTATCATGTAATAGTAGAAACATATGCGCACTGGTGTGCTGACATGTGCGCAGGCCCTGGGTCCACAGGGAGGGTGAGGGATACATGGTGCACTGAAAAAATACTATTAATTCTTCTGCTCCTTTCCTTTTTTTCGTCCTGTTTTTAGTTTTCGCTCTGCTGTGTTCTTTTCACATTTGACTTGGTGCATAATATCCCCCACATTCCCCTCCCTCCCCATAGCTTGTTCCATAACCAACTTTCTGATCTCCACTTTACTTCTCTGGGTCTCATTTCCTCTGGCCTGTCTCATTCTGTTTGGTCGTTTTCTTTTTGCTATGTAGCAGTCCTCCTCGCTTCCTCTTGCTCTCCCTTTTTCTTTAACTCGCTGACCTACGTTTTTCGACCATTGCCTCGTGTGTCGAAACACGTCGCACAAAGACCGAAAGATGTTTCTAAAGTGAACAAAAGTCCTTGACAGCTGCACATTTGCCTTGGCTCTTACTTTTGAACAAATTCCATCCCACCCTTTTGCATCACTCACTGCTCCGTCTGCCTCACGTTCTCACAGCTCCCACGTTTTCTCTTTCCGTCACTTTTTTCTCCTTCCTCCAATCCCCCCCCCCTCCTCCCTCCTTTCTTTTTCTCCTCTCA
>JAOVVB010144239.1:0-11974 GCA_028570985.1 Heterobranchus longifilis
CTTCAACCGGCTGACGCGAGTCATCTGGCGGAGTTTTGCCGTCGGATGAACGCGGACCTCCGAGCGCTGTTGCCGTTTGCTGTAGTGACACGGAGCCGGGTAAAAATCTGCAGACTTTCCCTTAAGTTCGCAGCTAATGCGAGCTCTAGCCCAGTTAGCACGGTGCTACCGAACGCTGAACAAGACATTTTTCAGCGACCAAAATGTTCCAGTTAACTTTCATGAAGTGAAAACGCACTGAAAGGGTCGACGTTCTGAGACATAAACACTGACAACACAAAAACAAGTTCACGTCTGTATGTTCACAGGGCCTGTTAGCATTGCTAAAGCCTTTATTTTGATTGACAGGTTGGCGTGTAGCTCCGCCCTAAAGCATACGCTGCTTTAATGTCTATCTTAATGTGACCATAATTTACTAAATGAACATCATGCTGTATTGAAGGTAATAATTTGAGGTAATAAATCTTTCTCATTGACTTGTATACAACTGGACGTCTTTTTGGAGCCAGTGGAGTCGCCCCCTGCTGGTCAATAGAAAGAATGCAGGTTTAAGGGACTTCCACATTGGCTTCACTTTTCAGGCCAGGAAGCTCTGTCCGTTTTTTTCTACAGTCTATGGGTGGAACACACAAAGCTGATAAACTGAAACAAACAGCTTAAATGGTTAAACGTCAGAAAGTTCTGAAATAAATGGTTTTACCTCCAAGAACTCCTCCCCTTGATCCATGTCCTCGTCTGGCTGGTTGGCAGTGGATTGACGCTGTGGAAGGAACAGAAAAGGCAACCAGTTATACTCAATTACTTGTGGAGAGACTGTTTGTACACGACTGTTTCTGAGGTTAAAAATGCACTTTTAAGCTCAAGCACAATGTCGTGTCATTTGCTTGTACCAAATAATGGGGAAAACCAAAAAGACTTGATAAGACTTCTTGAAGATGGCATAAAACATTGGGCCACTGGAACCAATAGTTGACCTTAAAAGTAGTAAGAAGCATGATATGGTCCTGGTACTTTAATGTACTTTTGAGACGAGGCACCTTGAGTCACGTTTCCACCAAGCAGTCTGGTTCAGTTCAGCTCGTTACACACGTGTTTTTTTACGTTTCCATTGTCAGAAGTTGTGGATGTACCAATAGAACCACTCCATTCTGTCACGGTTTTTCGTCAACCCTCTGTTGAGGTACCTAGCACACTGATCTGGTACTAAAAGGCGGAGCTAGAAACACTGTGTTTGCTGATTGGTAACCTGCCGACATTTTAACCTCAATTCAAGAGTACCGTCTGCAAAACAGATCCAGGTTTAGATACCTGTAGGTGCAGTTTATATGGGTTATTCAAGGTACTATACCGAAAGTGTTTGGTGGCTTTTGTTGCATGTCATAGCCCTCACTCTATCTATCCATCTCCACACTATCTGCTATCAAAAATGAATACGCCAAAAACATCTTTTAAAGGAAAGCATTGATGCAAGCAATGACATTTCAGAAATTCAAGATAAAATGTGCTCATAACTAGATTGTCTTTTAATTTAGCTCAATTTGGGAGTTAACGAGACATGAATGCCTTCTTTATGGGGCTGTAATACACAGACGATCACACCAACAAATTAAATAGTTAAAAAAAAAAGATAAGTTGCCAACTTGGACAAGAAGTCTTTAGTGTTTAGAAAATCGAAAGAATGTCATGATAACTGGGCAAACTGTAACTGCTGAATGAATGTTTTGAAATTGTTTTCTAAAAAACATAATCCTATAATAAGACATCAGGACTTTCTTCCAGTCATGTGGCTCACCTTGGTGTTTGAATTGTGGCTGTTTTTTGCTTTCTTGGCTTTGGGTGATTCTACTGCTGCAGTCAGAGATGAGGATGACGAGGATGAAGATAGCGAGCGTCCCATCGCTCCTCCCCGAGGACCGCCGAGGCGCTGACCGCCTCCAGAGAAGGGAACGAAAGGAGCCGAGGGAGCGCAGGAGGAGGAGGAGGAGGAGGAGGAAGAAGATGGGTGAGAGTTCAGTCTTGACGGCCCCGCTTCCTCGCCATCCTTCTCCGGCATTCCTCTCTGGACGGGAGGAATCTTTGGCCGAACTGCATCCTGGGAGTGTGGAGCCTCTTCCTGTTGAACAGGAAGTGTGCTGCTTGTCGGAGCAGACGCGGGAGCGGGAGCGGGAGCGGGAGCAGGGTGGGCTTCGATTGGCCTCTGGGGGCTTGAATTTTTAACTGGCGCCTCTGTTGTCGACGTCTCCGGATGTGACGGAGCGGGAGCGGGCTGAGATGATGGGCTAGGTGTGGTTTCCTTGACAACAGGTGTGGTTGGCACAGCAGGTGTTTCAGCGGCTTCTCCGCCATCATCCTCTCCCTGTGATTTGTTCTTTTTGAGTAAAAACCTTAAACAGAAATGGAAACAATAAGCTTGATCATAAAGTCTCAAGCAAAAAGGGGAATCATTTATTTTCACTATAATTCCATCCAGGTTTCATACACTTTCTGTAATAAAACATCTAAAAGCAAAAATCGTGTTAGATGAGGGTGCGGAGGACGAAAGCTGCCGGAAAAAAAAAAAAATAATGTACAGAAATAAATAAGGGAAATAATAGAGCTGGAGTGAAAATCGACCTTTTCCATGTGGATTGTGCACCAATTCTGCACCAATACGACTATGCAAAGGTACTCAGGAGGCTGATTGCTTTAATGAAAAACTTTCTGAATATTATTATTCATTATACATACAATGTATTACATTATCAATATCAAACAATTCTACAAATGAACACTGAGAAAATAAAGAATAAATAAAAAATAAAATAAATAGCTGACCATTTCAATAAAGAATTACATAATGACACAATTTCTAAATCACCCCAAGTATCGCTTTCTGTACATGTCCTATAAAAAAAATCGGAAAACATATATGTCGATACCGATATCTCTGACAGGCTAATATCGTCCGATAATATCGGCTGAATGATTCATCAGTTCGGCTCTATTAGTAAGAACCATGTAAACATTCAGCTTGAACACCAGCAGCCTACCTGACAATGGCATTTCCTCCTGTCAGACCCAGAGACCTCAGAGTGGCCTTCTTGAGTGCTTCTTCCCCGCTCACCTACACGCACACACACACACGCACGCACGCACACACGCACACACGCACACACACACACAGATTAACAAGACATTATTATTTACATATCATTAAAGACCTGATAAAAGGTCACAGGAAACATATACATACATTATTGATTAATCTGGATTCTGTTACCTTTTGATGGGGATGGTCATAATTATGACATAATATCTCACAGTCCGCCACCTGTCCGTTCTGTGTGTGCTGAAAATAAATCTGGTGTTCACACACAGGCTCTGTAAATGAGAAACACACAACACTACTCTGCTCGTGCTCAGGACAGGGGGAAGGCCATCGGACGATATGACAATTTCATGTCACGATTATCCTGTCCAAAATAATTGCTATTCACGATATTATCCCGATAAATTCTGAAAGCAGCACGAAAACGCACTGGAATCACTTAACTTTACATTTTGTTTTGTTGGGACTTTTTTCTCAAAACATTACGACTTTTTCCTCATAGAAAAGTGAGGTTAATTTTCTCAAAATATTACAAATGTTTTTCTGTAAAAATTACGACTTTTTTTTCTCATAAATTGAGTTTTTTTTCTCAAAACATAACAACTTTTTTTGTCAAAACATAACTTTTTCCTCAAAAAAATTACAACATTTCTTCTGTAATATATTACGACTTTTTTCTTGAAACATAACTTTTTCTCATAGAAATGTGAGGGTTTTTTTCTCGAAACATGACAACATTTTTTTCTGTAAACATTACGACTTTTTTCTCATAATTATTTCCTGATAATGGAAATTCACTACGATCAACTTATTGAGTTTTTTTCAATCCACGATAAAATCCATTGTTGTCCCATCCCTGCATGGATGTTTAAAGAGAAAGGCAGTGGGAGCGAGAGGGACGGTAAAAAAGCTGAGAGTGTGTTTGTTTGGGTTTTGAGTTCAACATTCTTTCTCCAGAATCGCAGACTGCACCTTTAATCGCAGAATTCGCAGAGTCACATAATGTTGATGGAAAAAAATGACTTTTCCTTCCAGAACCAGTGCTGCCTAAAATATCTATTCTATAATGTACTTACCTGAAATCTGTGCATGATATTAATAATTACAACAGCATGAAATCAATATGAGGATAAAAGAAACTCTGTAAAACCTCAGACTGCAGAAAGCTCTTTATTGTTGCTTCCCTCTTTTTGTTCTGTACATGTTAGAATTTTTGGAAAGAAAAGGAAAGAATAAAGGAGCAGCACAGTTTGTAGCGTTAATTATTTCTATAACCTCTCTTATTATTTGGACGTCTACGTGGGTTAGCGGCGGCGATGCTCACATCAGCAGGACAGAGGAGGCTCCCTCACACACAAACCACAAACTTAAACAGGAAAAACCCAAAAACCGGACAGAATATTATCACTTATTATTTCAGATGTTTGCGTGCGCTTCACAGCCGCAGCACAAAACAAAACTAACAACAGACCACCTTCCACAGGTTAAATGACCCGAATCTAAAACGTTACTCTCTCCGCCGCAGTCAGCCTAAAATGAAGAAAAACTAAAGAGGAGAATAAATTAGAAAGTCAGTAAGTTGACTGTAAAAATGCTATTCTTAAAAAAGAAACAGTTTACACCGCCCATGATCAAAATCAGTCATATAAACTATCACATTAAAAAACAAAGAAGAAAATAAAAATAAAGGAAAGAAAGTGATTTCAGTGTCACACCTATAAACCTACAAAATAACCGAAGCATGTCGAGCTAAATGAGCCGATCAGAAAACATTTAGGAGAATCTACTGGTTTCTACTGGGATCAGACTGGAGGTCTCGTCATCAGGCGGCTGCAGTTCCTCGGTCAGTCAGCAGGGCGGCGCCTCGCTGACTAAGGCACTGACAGTCTCTCATTTGGGTTTATTTCATGTCTTTGATTGGAGCAGAAACACCACAGCTGAGCGGAGAGGAGGATCAAAGACTGCACGCTGAAATCTACTGAAAAAAGTCCCAACTTCTCTATTAAAATTAGTTTTTATCCCCACAAGATTTCATCACTAAAGCTTGAATAAAAAGTTTGACATTTTGGGAAAAGGCTTATTCACTTTCTTGCCAAGAGTTAGAAGTGAAGTGGGGATGTTAATAATTAACCGTTTGACCGACAACAAGAATTTTAACCGATTAATACTATCAGTAAAAACAAATATTATTGGGGATCCTGGTATGTCACCAGGTCGAGCGCGGTACACTCAAGGCTCATTTATGCTACGAAAACTAAAAACCGGCAATAGTTGATAATCAATACATCCAGCAGAGGGCAACAGAGAGTCAACAACAACAACAAACAGGACGTGGAGGAAGTCGTGATGATGTTCCTCTCAAGAAAGAGTGAAAAGCGGAGACAGCGTTGTCGACGGCGATGGTCTGTGAGCTCATTAAATACATTGATATCAAACCATTTCTACATCTATTAAATCATGTATTAAATACAGCGCTATTCTGTAGTCGTGTCTCTACGCTGACCCCGTGATTTCCGGTGGTACTGCTGTTAAATCCGTGAGCTTTCAGAGAAATACAGACGTAATGAACGCAGGACACGGACAGAAGGCTCCGCCCCTTTACGTATCTGACGTTGAGCAGAAATGAGCCTTAAGACTGAGTGGTTAGTGCAGCGGCCCGGGGCCCTCTGCTGCAGGTCCTGCTCTCTCTCTCTCCCTGCCTCATATTTCTGTCTCACACTATCAATAAAGCAGAAACGCCAAAACAACAACAAATCTTTAAAAAAAATACATAAATATTATTATTTTTAAAAAAGTAATTAAATGTGTGCAACCACACATGCTTTTTATTGGAGAGCTTCAATTAAGCTATTTTTTTCTGCTAAGTTCGTGGCTCTTCGTGACCGACTGCTGGACGGCGCTCACAGCGGAGAGCTACGTGACAAATGCCGCCATGTGATGAGGACTGGCGGGTTCAAATCGTCCGTCCTACTAAAACAGAGTAACGTCACGCCGGGCAGACACGCAGCCGACGGCCTCGGTGGAGACTTGAGCACGCGGCTGCATGACCGCTGCAGCTGTCCGCGGAAAGTCCCGAGTCTGACTGTAACTCTCCCGGATGTGTGAACTCAGTTGCCCGTTTCTCAGTTAATAGTTAACGATCGCTTAGCGAGGGTCGGCTATCGGTCAGAAAAATCTAAATTAACATCCCTGATGTGAACCGATATCTCTCAGACATACAGCCACCAGCCAGTTAGCTTAGCTTAGCATAAAGACTGGAAACGGGGGGAAACTGCTAGCCTGGCTCCAACCAAAGGTAACAAAGCCTTCGCAACCCTGTCATCGTTGGCTTCCACCCGCCTGAGTTTTACGCTTGTGATTCTTGCTGAAATGCACCTTGGGAGTTGTATTTAACTTTTATGTGCACAAGCTTATAACTTTGACTTTATAAATCAAAGACGATACCGATGATTCAACCGTGAGTTTCACGGTGATCAGATATGCAGAAGTGCTCACGTAGTCTGTGCAAAAAAAGAAAGGACTTTTCCTTCTAAAAGAAAGTCTGTAAAGCTTCCAGTCTTTATGCTAAGCTAACAGGCTGCTAGCTTTAGCCTTGTATGATATATGAGAGAGGTATCCATCTCCTCATCTAATTCTGCAACAAAGCAAATAAGCTAATTTCCCAAACTATTTCTATAAAAAGAAGCCTGTTTTCAGGTGTGTTTGACAGACGGATGTTTCAGCTCTCACTGCTGCAGGTTTTGTCCTCTTTGATTAAATGTGGATGTTTCTCTCTAGTAACTGAAAAATGATGGCAGCCAGCAGAAAAAACTAAAATCCAGAGTTTGATAAAAACCTCCCGTCAGAGAACTTGCGTCCGTGTTTTTCTACACGTGTCTGTAAAGCTCGTTTCAAACAACGATGTCGTTGACCTCGAGTAAACAACAAGTGGACTTTTTCCACTGGCTGATTTTCAAAAACGAAGCTCAAACAACAGAAAAAACAAAACAAAAAAAACAGTCAGTCACCAAAAAGTCAGTCTGGTTCCACCGTCTACACGTCAGCACGGATAGCTTTTGATTGGTCCTGGCATCTTGAGTGTAGTTGTACCATTGGCTGGGTGAGCAGAGGGGGCGGGACATCAGGACGAGACGGTCTGGACGTAGTTGGCGGGGTAGAGGCCGACCTGGCCGCTGCTCAGCTGTCCTTTACACCAGCCCTGCTCGTCTTCCTCGCCCATCTTCAGCAGCTCCTCGCCTGCAGGGAGCACCGCGGTCAGAAACGTTAAAGCGTTTCAATATTATACAATGAGAAATGAGAAAACGAGAGGAGGCGTTCATTCGTAGAGGCGTCACGATTTCAATTCTAAACCGAAAATCGATCGAAATGAGCTTTTGAAACCAAAAGTGATTTTTTTTTCTCTCCACCTCCACCTACTTGCGCACATCCCAAAAAAAAGAAGCTAATTCCAGTGGGCACGTCTGCAGTGCGTTCGTGGATATATAACGAAACTACAGGCGCCGCCAGTGATCAGAAACGGTCCACACTTCCTGTCTACTAAGTGGACGCGGTCTCGTTTGTAAGTAAACGTCATGTGGATGGATGAAAAGTTATATTTGCACAATTTATTGATATTTTTTTTTGCTAATGTTAGATATGTACACAGCTAAGAGCTGTTAGCATTAAAAAAATAGTAATCTGTGGCGATCGCGGACGAGAGTTCGTCGCCGAGACAGAAAAAGCTCTCGAACAAAGTTAATTTTCTCCTGATCTGTCCGTCTGAAAATTTTAATTTCATTGTCAGATTGTTCAGGAGATTTGTGGCTTCTTGTGAAAACTGGGTCCAACATTTACTTTGGTGACTTATGGGGAGAAAGGATCGATCATAATCTGTGATCGTTCACTTCTCCCATTGGAATCAATAATCAATACGCTCAGATTCTTCTTCTCTGGTGTTTGACGTGTCATTGAGGTTGACTTTATCGCCTCCTCCTGGCGCCCGGCCAGCATTTGTTTATGTGTTCTGATGTAGATATTTATAAAAACGAAGGTCGTGTGGATGATTTTTTTTTTTTTAAAGGAGAAAAGTATCAACTTATCAAAGTATCCAGATACATGTAGACAGGGCCTAACATGGAAATCGTGACCCCTATTCATTCGTGATGAAGATAATCACAAGTGGAGGAGGAGAGGCCACCTGTCCCAGTTTATCAGACCTGGTCCTGGCTCAGGATAAGCAGAGCTCAGCAAAGCTTTTCCAAACTAAAGTCTCTCCCTCTGTTGTCCCTTCAGGTTTCATTAACTCGCCGTCCCTCTGACCGCCTGCAGAGGACGACTAAAGCTCCGCAGAGCAGCGTTACCCCCGGCTGAAGTCTCCATACAGACCTGAGAGTTTGATCAAACTCTGCAGCTTTACAGCTTTGTTTTCTCCTCTTTTAGATCACTGGGCTGCAGGCAGGAACCACTCGTACAAACACGTGTTCTTAAATGCTTTGTACAAGTGTGATTCAGGAGAACTTGCCACATTCACCAGTTTTCTCGTATTTTTAATTTTCTCTGAGGTACAAACATAATTTCGGGGTGGTCCAGAGCTGCTCACCTGCCGCCATCCAGCTGGCAGGTGAGGGAGGCCGTTCATCTGCATGTTTATTTACAGCATGCATGCATTGCATGTACTGCACGCACTGCAGTGACACACAGCTGGTTGAAAATCTGCAAAGCTTCACTTTAATCAAAGTGTGCCCCCCCGCCCCCCCAAATAGAAAACTCTTCAGATCTATATAAATCACGAGGGTGGCTTTTCTTTCATTCAAAACACAGAATTTTCGTCACGTTTGCCGCTACTCTTTAAATTACGGATGCACGATATATATCAGTACCGATAAATTATCGGCCGATAATGGGAAACTGATCTCATCATGTATTATTCCGATAATGAAATTATAGCAGATAAATTATCGGCCGTTAATATGAAGCCGAATTGAGCGCAGCATCTACACACTGCGATACAGTAGGTGGCGGTATGCACCTTTAAAGTTGGTATGTGATCCGCCAATAAACACGTGTTGATTATTTACTGACATGTCTGATTTGACAGATTATGTCAAAGCATTTGATTTGATTTCGTATGCAAAATGCTCCATAAACAGAACTACTGCGCAGCTGTCTGTGTGTGCGTCTGTTTGGGAGTATAATCAAACCCTTCACCTCTCTGACCCTCAGGTGTGCATAAACTACAGGTCATAAACTTCTTTTTAGAATAGAAAAATGTAAAATTATCGGTTATCTATCGGCCATGAGAAGCAGGTAATTATCGGTTATCGGTATCGTCTGGAAAAAATCCACATCGTGCATCCTTACTTTAAATATAGGAGAAAGATCATCTTCAGAGCATAAAAATACACAATGCACACAGAGAAAGTGTCAACAATACATAAAGATCATTTGATTAACGAGGTCATTTGCACTGAAAACAAAAACTAATCTGTGTAAATACTTCATGTGTATCTGATGATAAAGTCTCTCATCTTATTGTGTTTTCACCAAAGTTTCTTTCTTTTAAGCACTTTAGTATAAATTGGATGATTCTCGTGATAATAATAATAAAAGTTAGGATCAAACATACAATTAGCATTCTTGATATTCACACAGATGTCAGAACATCTGGTGGATCCGGAAGTTAAAACCGCTCAGAGAAGGTTTTACTTCCAACAAGAATAATAATAATAATAATAGTGTGAGTATTTAATATTTACATTAAAAAACTGGAGCAGCATGTTCCATCAAAATAAAAGCATCGATTGTCTGGCTGTCTCTTCTGAAACGCTTCTCAAAATGCTTTTATTTCCCAACAGAACAGATGCTGCTCACGCTGTCACATCTGTCACAGCTGCACACAGCATGCAGCAGAAACACACAGTTCTGATGTTATCAGCCATTTTACATTTGAAACGTTTGCAATAATGATCCAATGGAAGTCACAGAAACAAGACAGTTTTATATCTTGTATATAAAATATAGTTTAGGAGATGTAGAGAAATGTTCTCTTTGCTGTTTCACAAGACGTGTGTTCAATTCTTCATCGAAACACAACAAAAGTTGTATTAATCTGCTGCAAAGTTTCTCTACGTTTTATGTATATTTGTTCATTTATTTTACAAAAGCTGAGATGTTTCTGTGACTCGTTAATGCAACATACAGCGACGTGCTGACTGACATGCAGACGGAGGTAAGATGTAACACTACATTACAGTCTTACTGCGTTTGACCATCATGTCTGAAACAACGTGTTTGACATGAGTGTGTGTGTGTGTGAGTGTGTTAAGACGAGGCATCACACACACAGGGTCCAAAATTAACCTTTTTTGTCCACCAGCACAGTGGATGTTCAAAATCTACCAGCCACTCAATAGATGACCAGTGTATTTTGGCTTGTAAAGTTTGGACCCTGATCGCATGTAAACAAAAAGAAAAAATATATTTTTTCGGACATTTTCAGGCTCTGAAATACAAACTTTTTTTCAACTGGGACATATAAATACATATGTTCGTGCAGCTGCAATTTCATAAAAATGTGCAAATCAGTTGTAAAATTGATTTAAAAGGGAATTCATTCTGATAAATATCTTTCAGCTGTCTTTGGGGATAAAAAAACAAAACAAACTTGTGCTTTTAACTCCTAATGTAGCCGGTGGTTCAAACAGTTTTCTAATGGAAAAAACGTCAAACATATTTTTATTATTATTATTTATTATTAATGATTAATCGATTGTTAAGGCGACCCACTATCGATTAAAGAAATTGCTTAAAATTTGCATCCCTAAATATTAGATATTTTATTCTGCATGATGAGGACTTTTACTTTTGGAACTTTAAGTATATTTTGATGCTAATACCTCTGCACTGTGGTATTGGTACTTTTACTGAAGTAAAACATCAGAATACTTCTTTCCACCACTAAGTTTTGTCCTTGATGTTTTAAGAGAAGCTGATCATTTCCGCACTTTACATGATGTGCAATATCCACCAGCACTTTTCAATACATTCTGTGCAGTAACAGCGGCACTCTAACGCCGGCCACTTTAACACTTTCAGCACTTTAACTCCTCCGGTCACTTAATCCTGGTTTGTCGAACAACATTCGTAAAACCACTTTTTGTACTGTTGTATGTGTGACTTTGTCAGCTTATGTCACTACCTCTGTATGTTATTTTACCTATTTTGTTGTTGTTGTTGTTGTTGTTGTTGTTGTTGTGTAATTTATGTACTTCTGTTTACTGTGTCATCCACCTGCCAAGGCACTAAAGACAGAAATTAGCCTACGGCTAAAATCTTGCATATTTACATGTAAATGTTTATTAATATACCCTGTCCCTTTTTAAATAAATAAATTGAAATTGAAGGAGGTTATGTTTTCGGTTGGTTTGTTTGTCTGTTTGTCAGCAGGATTACAGAAAAACTACTGGCCTGGTTTTCATGAAACTTTTAGTGGATTAGTCGACTAATCGGTCGTTTTGGTCTTCGTCGACTTGAGATTTCTTTAGTCGATTTAGTCGTTTTTTCATGTCGAATTAATTATTTCCAAGAAACTTACGAGCACATCTCTGGTAAACACAAGATTTAAAGTGGTGCGTTTGCATGATTCTTTGTGGAGAAAGTTTTACAGATCTGTCGATTAAATCAACTGAACGACTGGTCGACAAAATTAGTTAGTCGACTAAGAATTTCTTTAATCGAGGACGGCCCTACCACATATATACGTTTTTCACTTGTCGTTAACATTGCGAGACAGGGCACGGCCTTGGCGGAGGACTGCGTTCTCCGGGTGCTCTTCTAGTTTTTCATTCTTTCTATTCTTTTCTGTGCACATTTTATGAAACGACAGCAGCCATAAAACCAAAAACTGAT
>JAOVVB010144249.1:0-11974 GCA_028570985.1 Heterobranchus longifilis
CCTAACCCCCTAACCCCTAACTGGTCAAGATCAGACCAATCAGCATCCTGTGCGGAGCGACTCGTAGCTACACGTGGTTTAGACGTTCGTTCGAAAACAACAGTGGCGCCTCTGCGTCCTGTGAGGAGTTGACGGCGGGCGTGGTTTAGGTGTATGACTGTTCATTCAAAACAACAATGGCGGCTCCGTGTAGACGCTGTGATACCACACCAGCATCAGTTTTATCAGACCTGGAGAATATTTCTTAAGTGAAAGAAGAGCAAAGAACAGCACTGAACACTGTTTCTGCTCTTCTCCTGACTGGCGTCGGCACGAGTTTAATTGACAGACGGTTCGTCTAATCAGCTGCCAGCTGTTTTTTCAAAGCGCCTGCCGTTTTCCAAACAGTTCCTACTGACGGCCTCTCAGAAGGTTCTGTGAAACAACCATCTGACGGCGTCAGGTTCGGTGTTTCCGCCGTGACTTGAAATGATCATTTTACAGACACGGCAGCAGCACTGTTGTCGTCTTTCTTCTGTGGGCCGTTTCTTCCTCTCCACCACGTCTCCTTCTTGTCGACAGTTTCCAGCAGTGTGGACGCTCGAGTTTGAAGTCAATGAAAGGAATAGTTAGATAAGCTGGGAGGCGTACGATTGTGATGGTTCGGACAATTTGGTTCTCGATTCCCATCCCGAGCACCTAATGCATTTTCCTATCGCGTGGTTTCCTCTTTGCCCGGATTGCTTTTAATCCCAAACGAGGAGAATCTGGGAACCTCCCCGTTGGTCTGTCAACAGTTAACAGCAACCTGCATGAAATGTGTGGAAATGTGAGGCAGTGGAGCTTTTTGTTGCATTTCCAGAGACCATACTGCTCTCTGCTAACAGTATGTTCAGCTTTATGGAAATGAAACCGGCCTGTAGGCCATCTGCTTCACACGCATCATTTTAATGGCAAAGCTACTGCTGACAAGCATAATGTTTGATACTGTTGGGCTCTCACACATCCTCCTCTGCTTCTTCTCACAGAAAGAGAAAAAAAGAAAAAAACACACACTGCTTATGGAGAAAAGAGTGTTCCCGCTCAGCAAAACATCTCCTGGATGATCGACACTTTGTGAAATAACATCCATCTTATCAGCCTGCAAGTAAGTGAACTCACTCAAAATGTTTTCCCTATTAGAAATTCAGTCTTTTGTTAAAGGGATCTTCATAATATTATATATCACGTAAACAGCATTCATTGATAGAGCTGTCAGCTCGGGACACCTCGACTCCAATAAATAATGAATAATGAGCAAATATCTCCAGCACAGCAAATAGTAAGTAAACCTGCTGTCAGTCAAAAGAAAAGCTTCTGTTTCCAACAAACTGCTGCAGTTTGTTTTCTGGTGAGAATACAAAGTGGCCCAAACAAGATGTGTTCTGGAGGATTTGAGAGAATTCAAAAGATAAACAAATCGGAATCAGCTTTACTGGCCAAGTATGTGAATACGTGAATTGAGCGGCGCGATGGCGTGAAATATCTGAACTTCTGCGGTGATGATGCGATGAAAACAGGAGATTTCAGCATCCAAACTTTTGCAAATTAAGCGAGTAGATTAATTTATTTGCGCCTGGTCTGAACACATATGTAGATATATATTATAATGTCCACCGTCCTCTAACTTCAGAGAACATAAATTCATGTATTGATGGAGAAACATCTTGTACTTGTGGTCCACTTTCAGTTGGATAAAATAATAACTTTATAACAATAACTCCATAGACCTCCATTGATTTACATGAATATAAGTTTAATATGACACATATCTGATATCAGAAGAGTTTGATGCATCCTGCAGGGACAGTTCATACCAGAAGCTTCAAGTACAATCCAACACTTTGATTCTTATACACTGTGTCCCACGTCATACATGTGCATGTAATAATAATCATAAAGACAGACTGCTAAAGACAGGAGAGGAATGTCTTATTGTAATCTGGAGACTTCAGGGACAGAGACGTCTGTGGACAACAGAACTATCTGTGTAGGAGGAAGAGGTTTTTAATCCTTTCAGATCTCGTGAGCGACCAGTGTTGACTCGTGCTCCATCACTTTCCCTTTTAGTTTTTCTGTTTTTCCTTCAATTCTTTCTTTTTCCTTTGTGCTGGTCTTCCTCAGTATCAGACATCACCACGAGATATAAGCTGAAAAATAAAGTTCTGTGAGCTGGATATAGCTGGATCCATAAACCCAGGTACCTCGGTCTGGGTGTCGTCGTCTGACCCCTGACCCAGGAACATGTATGTTGAAATAACTATATAGAAATATAGCAGTGTAGAATCTTGTCCCTGATGGGCTGGTTTTCTTATGCAGGTCACATAGAGACAGGCAGTGAATTGAGACTGTTTCATAACCGGTCAAAAAGTCCTCGTAGGGTCTTTTAAAGTCTTGACTGCATTTATAATATGAGTCTGGACAGACATGGATGTAAACTGCAACGTGACTGGCTGGCGGAGGCATGCAACCGCGAGGCAGTAATTCTAATTTTTCTTTTTCAGATGCTTTGTACATTTTTTCCCACAGTGACCTCAAAGTACATTCAACTCAAAGTACATTCAACTCAAAGTACATTCAACTCAAAGTACAGCTGAAAGTTTATTCCAGTCTGTTGATTCGTGTCTCAGTAGAAAATGGCAATACTCAACTAAAGTATCAGAAGTAAAGTGGACATAAGTCCACAAGTGTACGACATTATATCGTGTGTCTAGTGCACAGGATGCTCTCAATTTCACATCTCGGGTTGACATCTCGCCCCCCCCGCTGAGTGGGAGGAAGGACTCCACTTACAGAGCACCTCGCTGCCTGCAGGCACCAAGTTTCATAGAAAGGAAAAGTCTTCTCTCTCTCGCTCTCTCTCAGCTGTCATCGTCTGTAGTGCGTCCTCTTCTTCTTCTCTGTGTTTTAATCCCCGACTCTGTGACTGGCAGGCTCATTACAGCGGCGCTTCAAACGCTGACGAGGAAAAGAATCGGCTGCGCCGCCGCGGTGACAAATATAGACCACACGGACACATTACAGAGTGTTCAACAGTGCTGCCGGAGAGGGTTTCTGTGTGTGCATGATGAAGTGTGTTTGTGTGTGTGTGAGAGAGAGTAAGAGGGTGTTAGCGTGTGCAAGTTTTTGCAAAAGGCAGAGTTTTATGACAACCGTGGGAAATGAAATTCCCTCGGACTGACTGATGGATATTAAAGCGTCCCGAAAACTCTCAGTTTGATGGAAAGTGAGACTGTGTATGACCGATATTATATAAGAGAGAGAGTGTGTGTGTGTGTGTAAGTCTGCTGTTCACACTCTGCTGGTGGTCCCGACAAGTGTAATCCGTCTTCTGTCCGGACGCTCTGCAGCAGAAAGAATCCAGGTCGCCGCAAAGTTCTGCAGCACTTTGATGCACTTTGCTGCACTTTGCTGCACTTTGATGCACTTTGCTGCACTTACCACTTTTCGGCACACGCTTAAAAACGAATACGGAAATAGTTGGAAAAGAAACACTTCTTTCAGAAACATATCCCAGTGAGCCAAAAGTGAGACTTTTCTGGATGCAGTGCATTTTTGACAGCAATTAAATTACAAGAAAGGTCCTAAATACACACTTTCTGTTTTTTGTTGTTTTTTTACCTGCAAATCACCAAATCAGTGCTCATGGAATAGAATGCAAAGCTACATTTTCTGAAAATGTGCATTGGGTCTGAACATTAAAGGAACTTTTATGATAAAACTTGGATACAAATTTGAAAAAAGGCACTTTTTTTTAAAGTCAAATTTGAAGTACATTTTCTGAAGTACTGTACTTAAAGGCATAATATGTAACTTTATCCCCCAAAACAATGTATAGACGAATACAACAGTAATGCCTCTCAGTAACTAGAAGTGTGTGGTGGTGTCTGTATCTGCAGAGACCCCTCCGTTTGTATTTTCTTATTTTCTTCTATTTATATGAGTGCGGGACATTTGTGGGTGTGGCCAAACCGACTGTGATCTGGGACCCGCAGCCAAAAACAGAGACCCTCGCAGTCGTAGGTCGTCACCACCGCTCACGGCTTCTCACCAGACTGTTTCATAGCGATACAAGGCAGCCTGTCGCGTCAGGTCGAATGTCATACAAAGCGGTGGTATTTGACAACAAATGGGTTATTATTAGTGTATTATTATTAGTGTGCCCCCCCCCCCACACACACACACACACACACTCTGCCGCCGTGTGCCAGTCTGCGCTGCAGTCACTTCTCACAGAAAGAGGAAGACAGACGAGGGCACGGATCGATGTGTTTTGCGAACTGTTGGTGACACAATCAGGAAATACTTATATTTAATAATAAGTTTTATTTAAATAACACTTTAAAATGACACTCACAGACACTTTGCATGTACGTCCGAGTCGTCCTTTGTGGAGTGAATTCATGTTGTTGCCATCAGGACGCAGAACGAACAGATTCAAAAAGTCATTTATTCGTGTTGCTATCAGCCTTGTGAATGACACCGAGTGTTTGTTTGTAATTTTGTGTTGATATTTGTTGATGCTTTGTCTGTTTTGATGTCTGTTTATTTCTGCTGGCTGTGAATCAAATTGCCCCATGGGGATAATACAGATACGTTGACCCTAAAAACAATGTCAGAAAACAGTGAAAGCAATAAAAGAAGCGTGCTAACTATAAACAACAATACGACGACAAATAAGGGAAAAGAGATTTGAACAGGTGAGTTTTCCATCTGGTTTAGAAAGAGGGGAGTGGGGGGGGGGGGGGTCGGAGGGGGTGGGGGATCCGCTAATCTTTTAATCTTTAAAACTTTAATCCGCTGATATGTTTCACAACACAAGCCAGAAAATGTTACATATTATGCCTTTAAGTACAGTTCTTTTGTTTGCACAAATAAGGTTTAAGTTGTTATTTAAGGAAGAATTACTCCACTTGTTACACCATGGTGTGGGTGAATACTCACTTCTGATTGGCTGCCGGGTGTCTGTTGAAATGTGTTAACGCCTACTAAGTAGTTCCGGTAAAACTGTCTGTTCACCGTTCTAAATCAATGCACTGCACCGGGAGAATTAAAATCAAATAGAAGATGAGAAAAAAAAAGACATCGACACAAAAACAACAACAACAAAAAGAGCAGTTAATACACGGAGAGACTTCCTTGCACAAAAACAAATGGATTCTTGAAAACTACGCCGAGAGAAATACTGCTAATCTGTGAGCACTTTGCTGCTTAATTGCCTCAGAAAGCCTCCGTTCTTTTCCACAAGGACACATTAGTGGACCAAGTAATCAACAGATGGACTCTGCAGATATAAACACTTCTCCTCCCTCGTCTCTCACATATCTGAGCGCTGAATATTCCTTCTCATCACACGTCAGAGATGAAAAGAGAAGCGTGACCTCTGACCTCTGACTGTCAGATAATGTCATGTAGCTTCTTCACGCTGCTCTTGATGTCACCCGCTATTACCCGCATGTCGTGGCATTTTAATAGTATTTTAATAGTATTTTTATTCAGTCATCATACACAACACAATAAGTGCAAAAAGTATATACAATACACAGTGCAGTATATGAAATATAACAAACAAGAATAGCAATAAAGTGAAATAAACCGATACAACAAACTAAAGCAAACTCTCAAACACAAATTAAAATGTAAATGTTCAAAAAGTAGTTGGAAGAAGTATACATGTATTTATTCCTTCTCCTTTTTTCATCTTCTCATCATCTCCTTATATACAACTTATACATTCCCATTTCTATATACAACCCAATACAATATAAAAATACATTTTATCATGTAGATTAAGAAAGACTTTGCAGTTATTTTTAAGTCGCACAGTTATATTGTTACATGACATAATTATGGATGTGACGTAGTTACGTAAAGTTAAAATAACTCGTCATTTACTCGACATGAAGAGAAATCTCCTGACCCCTCCTCCACCACCCTGCCCCCCCAAAAACTGACGTTCTCGCTCTTAATACTACGTTACATGACTTCCTGCTGTGCTCCCGTCATTTATACTCAGAACACTAAATATGGGTCGTAACTGCAGCTCGTACAAACGACCCATGGTGTCGTTTTTTGGGGGGAGGACAGTGTTGAAATAATAGAAGCATGCTCCCGTGTTTTTGGACGATGTTGGGACTTTGTAAATCATTGAGCGTGGTCTGGACCTGCTCGATATGAAAAGTGTCCTGAGATAACTTCTGTTATGATGCAACACTATAAATAAAACTGAATTGAAGCATCCATATCCATTTATAAATGAATACTGAGCTCTGCAGACCTCAGGTGTATAAGAACAGCAGAGTAGAATAATAAGAGCTGCAAGTTAAATGCTCCATTAGATATGAAACTGTGCTCCCGTGTGTCTGCACACGTGTTGCACACATGATTAATTAAACACAGTGGCTGTGCTCGCCTCAATAACCACAGAGGATAGTGCTCTTTAATAGGCCTTTTAATGAGGTCGACTCTCCAGCTGCTCAATAATCGATGACAGAACAATGTATGTGAAAGATGTCGACAGATGATGTGTTTCTGTGCAAGAATTACTCAGATCTCTGATTTCTGGGTGAAAGTTTGTTTGGCACGGACTTTATCTATCTTTATACTACGTCTCCTCACTGGTATGACTGCTGATGTGTTTACAGTATACAGGGGAGTGACACGTAAACAAACTGAAATAACAACATGTGTTGTGATCACACGCAAAATGATTTAAGGCGAGACGCTACAGGCAATTTTTCTTTTCTTTTTTTTTCCTAATTTGAGGTTTTGGGCTATTTTGCCTCCGTAACACGTCTTCTTTCAGACTAGTGGAAAGAAAACATTAATTTTACTAAACTTTGTCCATTTGTGTCTGTAGATTTCTCCTAAATTCACCAAAAGTTATCATTAAACAATGCCTGGTTTGCATATTTAAACATCACATTTCAGAAACCTTAGAAGACAAACAAATGTTTGTCTTATTGTAAGTAAACAACTGGGGAAGTTTCATGGTGATATCTCTTAGTTTGTTTGTTTGTTTGTTTGTTTACGTTATGCACCTGTCGTGTCTTCAAAATGTCTGAATTTTACAATCCACTTCTTTAAAAAATCAATTTCTCAAACTCTGAGCCAGAAATCTGCACTTCAGCAGCACTTACATCCACCAAACCTTCCACTTTCATTGCTCTCTATATTCTGAAGGTTTCCACATCATTCACAGTCTGATTTATACAACATTTTATTACTAAAAACATGGTGAAAATTGTTTTTGTTGTGGCTGTTGACAGTATTGTCTGATTTATGGAGTGATAAAAGGAGACCGTTCTGTAAAAACATTTGACTCTAATATATCAACACAATGAAACAAGAATTATGGACCTGGCTTGAGGCAATGTTCACATTTATGCAAATTAGCACATATTTAATAAGATGATGCCTCATTTGTGTATTTAAACATTTCAGAAAACTTGTAATACAAATAATATTTGTCTTAATGTAAGAAATCAACTGGGGAATCTATCTATTAATTAAATGTTTACCCTATTCACCTTTTGTGTATCCCCTTAACAACTCGGCACGTTATTCATGAGACCAGGCTGGATCACAAGATATTAAAAACTAAAGATAATACTTACACCAGAGTCTGTGACATGAATATTCATGAGCTCCATTGTGACGTTGATCTCCATCCTCAGAGCTTTGTCTTCAAACAGATGCTCACACAACTCTTTTCACACTTTCACATAACAGCTACACTGTACAACACACACACACACAGAGACACACACACACACACACACACAGAGACACACAGACACACACAGAGACACACAGACACAGACACACACAGAGCCAGCAGGTCAAGAAAGGTCATTTTCAGAAAGCAAACTCAATTAGTTGATGAAATTTTCATTTTAAAATGCTGTTTCAAAATGAAAACGTAGTAATGTAGATGTGGTTTTTTAAATCTGCTGTGGATTTTAAAAAGCTCTTGTGGAGTTTCTGGACAGACATGTTGCTGCGGAGACAAATGTCAGTGTTCATCGGGGACCACAAACAAACTTCACCTCCACGGTGTCGCGGAGGAGGCAGGAACATCAGGAACATCAGGAACATCAGGAAATAAAATGACAGCACCGCTGGAATAAGCGGCCGTGTAACGGCAGAACACAAAGCCGTGACTGGACAGAGCTGGGTCTAACTTGTAAAGGGACAGTTTTCTCACGTACCTCCTTTCTTCACCACCAGAGTCCACATGTCCCTCCAGCTGAGGTTGAGGGACACCTGGCTGCCCAGACTCTTCAGCAGGTTCTTGGCTGCGTCCTTCAGGTGGAACGTGCCCTCGTCCTGCAGGACACAAACAACACGCCGTCTCTTCACCCGCCACCCGTCTCTATGACATCACATCAATCATTCTGCCGTGCAAACGCAAAAGACCGTCACTTCATTTTAGCCAAAAATGACTTTTTGTCATTTTTAGAACATTGAAGACCTGCTCTGTCATGTGGACAAATATCCCGTGTCTCCTGTGTCGTTTTTTGTTGAAAGTTGTGGGTTGTGTTTGTCTTAACTATGAAAAGTTCTGGAGAAACCAATAAGGCAAAATCCCTTAACTTCACTTAAAGTTCTCTGGCATGAAGCTACTGTTTTCCTGCGCTTAATTTACGGTATTTTTCCTCTTTATTCTGCTGTACACAGAAACAAATGTCACACATTACACAGACTCTGCTCCACCTGTGGAACAAACTCCCTGAAAACCTGAGCTGTGCACAAACTCTCAGCTCATTTAAATCAGGGCTGAAAACATTATTGTTTACTGCAGCTTTTCCGTAAATTTAAAACCTAGCTTATTAGTGCTCTTAAATTGCACTTTTATTGTTTCTATTCTATTGTCATTCAATGCTTTTCCAGTGTTTTTAATGTAAAGCTTACATTTTTAATGTCTTTGCCTGTAATGTATGTCTCTGCTCTGTAAAGCACTTTGAATTGCCTTGTGTATGAATGGTGCTATACAAATACATTTGCCTTGCCTTGAATAAAGACAAACGGTTTTGTTTTTATTCAATACAAATATGAGTTTACTCAATTTGGTCCTAATAATGAAAGATAACGCACCATCAAAAGATAATCAAATTAAAGTGGTTCTAAAAACAAATTGATTGATTCTTATTCATATTACATGGACAGTTTCTTAATATATCACTAGATTCTATATAGGTCATAAAAATTATAATACGGTATATTACGGCAACAAATGGAAGTTAAGACTCATTATTTTACAGACAATGCAAAGGCAGAGTAGCTTAACTTCTGAATAAGGGTCAAAGCTTTTTTGCAGATAAATAACTTCATTAAAATAACAAAGAATAACCACATGTCCAATGTTCTGCCTACAATTAGCTGGACACCAAAACAAGGTTAAAGTAATTTCTCTCAGTTCTACGTGGCGTTCAGGTCTTTTGTCTTTGCAGGGCAGAGCAGATCTCTGAGACACCACGGAGACGACGGCAGAGACAGACCTTTATGGTGAAGATGAGGACTCGACCCCGGGTCACCATGTTGAGGAAGAGGATCATGGCTTCATCCTCGTGAGGAGAGTAGGTGTCAAATATCCTCTTGGCCATCACATGACCCTGAGACACACGACGACGGATTTATTAGACAACAATCGATTTTATAGTAGATCGCGATAAATAAAAAATTGCGATAAATAAAATATAAAATGTTTCGAGAAATGTTCAATGTTCGAGTAATGTTTTGACAAAAAAAAGCAGTAACGTTTTCAGAAAAAAAAATCTGAATTTTATGAGAAAAAAGTCGTAATGTTTCACGAAAAAAAGGTGAAAATGTTCAGAGAAAAAAGTCGGAATGTTTCTGAGAAAAAAACCTCACAATTTTATGAGAAAAAAAGTCATAATGTTTCTACAAAAAAGTAATCATGTTTCAAGTTAAAAAAAACAATCCTCATAAGCATTTGGCACAACTCGTAACCCTCGGCTACAACATACGGTACATTTTGAACACGTCTGTTCTGCACAATGTGATTTAAAGCTCAAAAAAATTGGTCTCATTCCGGGGAGAAAAAAAATGACACTGCTTTTTATATAAAAAATCATATTTGCGTTCTGTGTTAAAGTACTAAAGTACAAAAACAATCTTTGAAAAAAATATATTGCACAAAATAAAAACCTGTGTAAAGGCCTGAAGACTGCAAAAATACTGCCATTAATTCAGCGCCTGCTGTATCGTCTATAATTACAAACAAATAAAAGCTTTAAAACTGAAAAGGTCATTTGTTAAACATAAAGGACAAACAGTAAATGCTCACAGTTGCCTGGTTGAGAACGATCACATGGATTCCTCTGCCCTGCTCTCGCATGTCATCCTCCAGCACCTGCAGGACACCAGCAGAATAACAACATTTTCTCAGTTTTACAATCTTTTCCCGAAGAGTAAACGTTATTTAATTTTAACTCACCGTGGTGCCGTCCACCGCCACGTAGACCTTGGAGCGGCTGGAGTACACCTCGATGTCCAGGACTTTGCGTCCGTTAGCCGGCCTGCGCGGCGTCTCCATGTTGGGTATCGTGTCCTCTAAAAAAAAAAAGAAAAGAAAAAGAAAAAAGGAGCATAAGAGCAAAATGAGTTCTCCACAGTGAAGCCATGCTGATAGAGCTGCACGATATGAGGAAAATATGCAATATGCAATAACGTTGTTGAACATTGTGATAACGATATTACTTATTATCAGCATATCAGTTCTGCCTTTCTGCTAAAATACAACAAATTGAAAGGAAGTTATTTCTGACATTTTATTGAACAAAGTGAACTGAACACAAAAGGCACCATTTAAAAAAAAAAGAAAGAATGATAGTTACATTTTAAAGAGCAGCTTTTCTACTGATACTCTCTTTCAAATAAATCAAAATATCGTGTCTTTCACGATATGTCGCAGTCTTTCACGATGTGTTTATTGCGAAAGTTGATATTGCGATGACAATTTTAAAAAAAAGATATATTGTGCAGCCCTACATGCTGAGAAGCAACACATTTCCACAACAGTGTGTCAAATAGCTACAAAATACGTGTTTGATCGGTACCGGTATCAAATTCGGAATAATATCGACATATTCTGAATAACAGAGGAATATTTGTGTGCATATAAACATACTCAGTCTCCTCTGAATGTGAAAGTCATATTGCGAGGAACAGAATGAGCAGACGTGTTTCTCACCGTATTCTTGAGCCGCTGCATCTTCATTAGCGACTCGTCTCGTGTCCAAGATGAGTTTAATGTTGACGATGACAGTTATCAGCAGAAACAGCACAGCGCCGGCCTGTGGAAGCAAAAACAAACACACTCTGAAATCTGAATCTTATTTCATTTCTAGTCAGGGTTTTCCGACTTGTTTGACACCTGGGTTTCAAAGCAGCTATTCAAATGTTGAAAGAAAGAGTGGAAAGAGGATGATACACAGATTTGATGCTAAATGTAACCATTTGGGACCAAATCGATTTTTAAAAAGGTCAAAAATCCCTCAAAAAAAAACCTCATTAAGACACCAAGACCTTGAGGAACACCACAGAAAAACCCATGCTGTCATTTGGTATCAAAAACATTTGACATTTGGAGATTTCTTTAAGAATTGCATTGTTCAGTAATTGGATGGTGAGCACTTCTCTGCTGGAAGTTTCTCAGAAACTCCTTTATTGTGAATATACGTAGGAAAGCTCTACATCCGCTGCATGTTCTCGGTCTCTAGTTTGTGTGAAATGGTTACTATGGAGACGAACATCATCACACATCAATACAATTGGTCTCATTGAATCCAAAAAGGGTCGTGGCTTTCCAGTCATACCCAGTGTATGTAATTTATGGACCCCAGTATGCACAAGTATTCAGAATCAGAATCAGAATCGTGTTTATTGCCAAGTATTTTTTACACACAAGGAATTTGTCTTGGTGATACGGTGC
>JAOVVB010144259.1:0-26116 GCA_028570985.1 Heterobranchus longifilis
AATGTACGTTGTCACTTGGTTTATTTTACCAGCTGTTCATATTAATTTTGATTGTATGTTTTGTCCAGTGTGAGACGCCAGGAGACAACAAACAAAACATGACAACAGGATCGTTTCAAATATTAAATGTTTTTTGGTTTACATTAGTGACTGTGCAGATGAAACACCCGATTATGCTGAAAATCAGGCATTTTTCAAGGAGTATATTTGAATTCAAGCATATTCCTAACCTTAAAAGTATAACGGTTAAAATGAAGCATTTTCCAAAGTTTCAAGACTTTGTACGAACCCTGATCCTGCTTCTGCTCTGCTTTGTCTGTACTTTGTAAACTCTAAACCTTTTGGAATGAGGGCCAGACTAGATAAAGTGAAAATACCTGGGGGCCGGCTGCTTCTCCCATCATATCACTAAAGGGGACAGAACTTTTACAATCTGGGCCCTGAGGCTCTAAAACAACCTGCCCGAGGAAATAAGACTGTCTGAGTCAGTCTTCTTTTAAGTTTCTACTAAAAACATACTTTTATTGGAAAGCATTTCCTGATTTTCTGAGCTGCTCGTTCATATTTTTTTATTATTTATGTTTTTTAATACATTTTTACCTTCATGTATTTTATGCTTTTATTTCAGTTTATTTTCTTTGTGTTTTAAATGGCTGTGTTGTGAAAGGTGTTTAAATAAAGTTTATTATTATTATTAGGCCTATATGTTCTTTTTTTTTTTTTAAATCACACACAATACAATTGTACTCTAAGGGAGGGCTTCCTGAACTTTTTCATCTTGAGACCCAAAACAGAAATTTGGTGTCTCCCCGGCACCCAAACGTACTAAAAATCCATCATTTTTAAACTACTGATAACACACACAACAAACCATTTCATTTAAAAAGTGCAATGTGAAACGTTCAGTTAGGAGTGTGAGTGGGACCGGCGGAGCGGAGGGCGGTGTGCACCAGACTGAACATGCTTGATTAACCAATATTATGTGGCAGGCCACATATAGTATATTTTGAGAGAAAAGTTGCACTTTAGACATGCCTGTTCTATATAAATAAAGTCATTCTCATTATGATAATTATACTTTTATAGACAGTGTATGTGGACTGAGCGCATTCGAAATGTTTTCATACATTTTATGAGCTGCGTGGAGAACACAGCAGTATAACAGACAACCAGAAAGGCTCCTTACCCCTCTCAGATTCGGCTGACTCCAATCTGGGAACTGGTGACTTGAGGGACCCGGCCACAGCGCTCCTGTCTCCTTTCTCCTTGCTCTTGGACTCCTTGATGGCATCGCGCTCCCTGGACGGCTCCATGGGCTCCCCGTTGCCGGCTTTGGCCTTGTCGTCTTTGCTGCTCTTCTCCTCGGCCTTCACTTTCTCCCGGTCTGCCTTGGGGGTCTTCTCCTTACCCTCACGTGCCGCCCGCTCCTCCTTTCCTGCTCTCTCGTCTCTCTGCTTCTCCCGACGGTTCTCCGCCTTTGTCTCGGGAGTGCCGCCTGGTGTCTTTTCCTTTTTCTCTTTTTTCTCCTTCCCGCTCTTCTCTTTGTCGTCCCGTTCTTTAACGGCTTTGGTGCTGCAAAGGGATGAATGTTTCATTTGTTAAAATTCTTTATTAAAAAAATTTTTCATGCAAGATTCTGCTGATCCTAATAAAGTAATATATGTAGACTTATAGGCAAAACCGCCTAGAGGTGTAGCTGGACACGGCATCACTACTCACGGTAAGTTTTGATGCTTTTGAGAGTTTTAAATAACTTTTCAATCTTGAGATACTTACCTGTTGAGAGCACCGTTCCCGTTGCTGGTGGTCACTTTGGCCGCTGCACTGTTGGCTTTGTTCACTGGCTTTGTGGTCCCCTGAGATTTATCCTTGCCCCGATCTGCATAAAAACAAACCAAGAACTGTATGAGTACAGGATTTATTAATACTACTGACATGCATATTTGTGGATTTGTAACCCCAATGTGTACGTTTTATGGCATTGAAGCTATTTGTTATATTTTCAGCATAATACTGCAGAATACACCTACAAAAAAATCTTAAGCATTTTAATATTTATCAGATGTAATGAAACAACAAATCTGAAACAGTGATTCAGCTGCAGCAATGGCAAACAAAATCTGAACTAAATGTGGTACATTATGATATCTTTTTCCTTGCTTGTGAACTAAATAAAATGATCGTGTACTGCACTCAAAACATCCTCGCCGTGTTTCTAATCACTCACCACCATCCTCTGACGTCCCCTCCTCGGTCTTGGTTGTGCTGGTGGCAGGCTTGCCGGTGCTGCCGGGGCCGTTCTGCTGACTGGCGGGGGTGGCACTGCGTGCTGGCTGCTCCTTGTGGTGAAACTCATTCTCAGGGACCATGTGCACCTTCTGGCTTTTCAATCGACCTGAATAACTGTAAGATGCATAGAGGGTTTGCAAAAGGCAGAGACAAAACCTCAAGTGTCTCACATTGTAAAAAAAAAAATTAACTTTCAAACAGAGACACTCATAGGTGGTGATCCGTATGTAAATACAGACTTCCACCAAGAAAAGGATTTGTCCCTGAATTTTTTCAAGCAGATGCGAAACAAGAACAACCAGACTTGCAATAAACTGTAGCTTTTAACTCAATACTGCATTATGAATCTCAGGTTCTACCAATTTAGATTATCCTTTTAACAGCCACTTGATAAACACTCAAAGGCTGAGTTATAGAAACTTTTGAAAAACAAACTGCCTCCTTTATTCACCCTAGAGCTAAAATATAAAACACTGGCTATCTTGCAAATTGCAGGGTTCCCACACCTTCATAAACATAAAGGACTATCCAGGCTCAATTCCCTCAAATTCAAGGACCCAACATGCCATAGTTTGACACGGATCAAGGTTAATTACTGTTACAACACGGGAAACAATGACGCAACTGCGGGAGACAGCGGAACATAGCCTATTTACTAATGTTATGTAAAAAAAAAAAAAAATAGAACTTAAAATTCTATTCTTGCAAAAAAATATATAAATGTATGTCTATTTTCAAAAACTTCCAAGGCCTTGATTTTTTCCCTCTCAAATTCACAAACTTTCAAGGATTTCAAGTACCCGTGGGAACCATAATATTGTTAAAATCTTCAACGGATTGTCCAAGCATCCCTTTTCAAAACAAAGCTCAAACATCTGCGCTACAGTCACCACCTGCCACTCCTAGAAGAGATATTTCTAATAAAACATCGAGAAATTCAACAAATTAGACAATGCACACTACTTTTTTCCAGGACCCCATCTTCCCACGTTTCCATCTCATTACCACACTTTGTATAATGTATGTTAACTGTGTGCTCCACAGAGAGCTGAACAGCACACAATGCTGTGTTACCCCATTGCTAAGGCATAGAGGTCTGGCCTCTTGTCCTTCTCCTCGAGGCAGATCTTGTGGACACGGCACTCCAGCGCTTGGCCCAGGTTCAGGACCTTGGGGTAGCAGGGCAGGATCTTGGTGAGCACGATGAGAATGTTCCGGATGTGGGTGTAATCTCCCGTTTCCAGGCAGTGAACTGAAGCCTGGATGGAGCAGAGACAGAGGACATGATCACAGATAAATACACAACTTCCACAGAACTCTGGCTGCCATCATGCAGGCGTAATAATGAAAGGCAGCTCACTTTAGTCAGCATGTAGTGCCATTTGTGCACCACATGCCGGAAGTTCTCATAATCCAGCTGATCCGCTTTGTTCCCGCCATCGAAGCCTGTGGCTCTGAAGATAGTCAGGAAGCCAGGGTAGTTGACGCACTCCTGTGACCACGCAATAAGAAGACGCAGATTAACGCCGTGCTCATCTTACATCAGAAAAATGCTACGAGTAAATCAAAGTGACAGATGTAGAGAACGGGTAGACATGGACACCTTCTCGTAGATTGCACGGTCGCTGTGCCAACGGGTCACCGTCTCCAGCATGCAGGAGAGGAAGCGCCCGTAGCGGTGAGACTCATTCTCCGTACAACTGGCCACAGTGTAAATGATGGCGGAGAACACCTGCAGAGAGACACAATGTAGAGTGTTTGCTTAAACAACAAAGTATAATGTTTTAAAAATGAGCGGCATATGGAAAAATATTTTGCAAGATGGTACGTCAAAGCTTCCATATCTCAGAACTGCACTTACTCAGGGTTCTGTCTGACTCAATTTGACAAAAATACTCTTAATAGGCCAGCCCTTATTAAACGTCCCGGTCAGGCTTTAATTTGATGGTGCACTTAAGTGGTCGTTGAACCACTTACATTTATTCTTTAGTGTTATTTTAATAGTTAGTTCTACTACTTCTGTTCTGCTGACTGGGCCAAATTAGAGTCTTAATTATCCCTGTTCATTAATCACGTTATTCATGTTTATTCTTTTCCTTATAAATCACTTTGTAGCTGTAAGAAGACAGCTGTAAAAATGGAGTTTAATTAATTTTCATCATCTTAATTGTACAAGTGTCTTACCCTGTCATAGCACAGGAGGGTGCAGAAGTTGGGTGTCTTCTGCTGATGGACGAGCTCCACAAAGCGCGCACAGTACACGGCGTCGATGGAAGAGAAGATGCAGCGAGGGAACAGGCAGAGCTGCAGGAACTTTGTTATGGTCTCGTTCTTTGTGGATTCTGTCAGTAAGCATTTAAAGTTGAATTAGTAACAGAGACAAATAGGAAATTAACATTTAGACGTGGCTGAATGCATGTGTATGGTTTGGTCTATAAATGCACTTCAAAGATTAAGTGTACTCAAGTAGATGCACTGTTTTCTTCTCTCAACAGAGAAGTCATATGCAGAGTAATGCTGTGTTCACACCAAACGTGAAATGAACTTTCCATGCAGCGCGATTACATACAAAGTCAATGCAAAGACGCGACATGGCCCTGGGCGACGTGAATACACAAAATTCCCATGATGCTGTACCATGAAAGCCTATTCTCCTGCATAGCATAGCTCTGATCCATTCAGAAAACAAGCATTTTAAAAGTAATTTGCTTGTCTTGCAGACAGACCTGACAAAGCATGAATTCAGACTACAAATTGACATTGTGATGTAGTTATTTTGGCATCCTTTTGATCCGTTTATTGCTATTAAATCACAACTAAATCTGTTTATTTTGGGTTCATTCCACTGTAGTAGCAGAAGTCATCCGTTCCTGGAGAAGGCGGTGAAATTCACCGAGCTGTGTGAGCCTCCAAATGATGTTATGAACCCAGACGCAACAGCGTTTGGTTTTTGTGACGTATCTGGCACTTTCACGTCAAGTACAAAGCAGCAATAGTGGTTATTTTCGGTCATGGTTGATGACAGAAAGAAATGACGGATGGTATCTGCACCTGAGCCAAGTAATGCCAATAAGCACAAATGATCACAAGGTGAAAATGTGCTTCGTGTTTGGAGTGAACACAGCATTAGATGCATCAGTAGTGTCACAGGCATGAAAATGAGCATACTTACTGGCCAACAGCCAGTTGTCTTTCTCCAGTTTGAGGCGGTGCAGAACCCTTTGGACATGCTCCAGCTGCTTCTTCTCCTCCTCCTGCAGTTTTTCCTGCAGGGCAGTGCAGCGTTCCTTCTCCTTCTTTTTCTTATTCAAGGGCTACATTGGAAGGAAAGAACATTCACACCATAAATACACACAACACTGACAGCAACCTATAATTGTCACACTCTTACATCTCTTATGCAATCACTGTCTTGCACTCCTTTGCTGCTTTTTGTGATGTAAATGTACAGGGATTCTACTGCTGCGATTATTCTGAGCCACACGACACAAATGCTTCAGTTAATTGTAAAATGTAAAAATGGTCACGAGGGGTGTGTGTGTGGGCTATTTAGCAGCAGCTGCGGACTAACTACCAGTACTTTCTTCTTTTGCTTAACCTGTTTTGTCCTAACCTATTGTTTTCCTTTAAAAAAAAAAAGAAAATTATTGTTTATCTTTTCAGTTTTTTTTTATTTTTTATGTGGTATGTGCTTTATGGTTTCAAAGTGCTTTATGCTTTTGTATGTGCTTTATGATTTGAATAATTATGGAAAATTAGTACTAATGCTAAGGTAGAGACCCAGAATAAGCCCAGTTAGGGTTTCATGTCTCTACCTGCACATTTTGTTTTTATTTCTTTCATGTACATTCAAATAAATCTCTATTTGTAAAATGTGCAAATAAATTCTTTTTTTTAATTTAAAAAAACTCACAATCTCCGGGTTCTCCTCGATGGCTTTGATCTGGACCTTGAGCTTGTTGACCTCACGCTCGTACGCAGAATGTGGAACGGCAAGGTCATACATCGTGAGAGACCAGAAGGTGGCGTAGAACTGAGGGCGGAGGTCGTCCCAGACCCTGGCTGGATGGAGGGACACTACAGCCTCATGCACCGGTGTCATCACCTGCTCACAGGCTGCCACGTACTTGTGTACTTTCTGCTGCTGCCGGTTGCCTTTCTCTGCTTTCTTCAGCTCATCGTATTTAGACTGTGGAGAGAATATAAAGGGCTCCATTTGCTCTAAATCTTGATTTGAAATAGTTTCTTAGTGACAAAATTAATTTATACAAATAGCATAAAAAGTAAGGTGACATAAAATGTGAAAATGCAGTTATAGAGAGGCTACAATTAAGTACTGACATAGTAATATCATTTTTCACACTTCACAAACTTACAAATCCCTATTTTAAAAATAAAATAAAATCAATGTCAAGGCTGCCCGCAGATGTGTCGGCAGACATTCTTTGTTTAATCGGCCTTGTGATTTGAGATAATCGGCCAGTACCGATTCTCTTAAAAGGTCATTAATCGGTGGACCTCTAGTCTAGACATATTACACATCTCTACAACAACTTAGAGTGAATCACCAGGCAATAAATGTGAATACCTGATCATTGTCTTATATTATAAAGACTAGAATCTCCCTCAATAACAGAAATGTGACATGCTGCACACTGGAGCGCTGACGGAGTAGTCCACTCACCAGAATCTGATGGGCGTACATTGGCCGAGACAGGAAGAAGGCAGCATCATGTGGAGTGTGAAACTGGTTACAAAGGATGTCAATGGAGGGAACCCGCTTGATGTAGTCCTCCGTGCTGAGGTTGGAGGCCAGGAAGCCACCAAACTGCACCAATGTGTCATGACACTGTAGGAACACAAATAATTATATCAGATCTTGTCAGGACATTCAATGGTTTACTTTACAGCTAAATAAAGAGATGTATTACACTAATATACTGTATACCTGGTCATAGAGGTGGCCAACAAGTTTGAGGTGTTTCTCTCCACCCTCTAAGAAAACCACACCGTTTCGTTGCTGGGCCATGAGTAAACAAAGAGGCAAGGCTAATTCATGGTCCAGCAGCGCATCCTTCAGGCGCTGTGACGACTTCTTAGTGTTCCTGATCTGGCCGAAGTAGCCGCCCTGTTGACAAAGTCACATCCATCATGAAAACGACCTGAGCTCGGGTGCAGCGCTGGTCAAAAGACTGCATTGGGTAATGCAATCAGGGAATGATAACTGCACTTGAGTCTATATACGTACCTCTGCTTTGAGTTGCTCCCCTCCGGTCATGGCCTCTAACTGCTCTGAGGTCATCTCATCTGTGATTTCAATGCCAGCCATTTTCTGCACCACCTCTTTCAGGATCAGCAGGTCAAAACTGCCGGGAGAGGAGGGACGTATAAAGCAAAGCACGTTTAGACACATTAAAAGATGCTCAAGGACTGAAGCAATCGTCAAGCATGGGGTGTAAAAAAAAAAACACCTTGTGCTCTTCACAACAGACACATTTAAAATCTAATGCAAAATGTTCAACATCTCCTTAAAATGATTTTAAACATGTCAACATGTTTTTATGCTCTACTATTATCTGTGACATTCAAGGCAATGTGAATAATGTGACTGCTCGTCCAACACAGTGACTATCGTATTAATGTATTAAGACCAGAAAACAGTGTAGTCACTCTACTAACTATTACCTATTGATCACAGTTACTGTAGGCTGTAATGCGATTTGTAGTGATAATAATGCCCCACTGGTGTTTTATACCCTGCAAACCAGTCATCCACTTATTTGTTGTTTGGAGCTATTTACCTCTTTCCTGCTTTTAGCTGATTGGTGACATACTGAAGAAGGCCAGCCAACTCAATTGGGTATTTTCTGAACACGGCTCCACACAGACTTGCCAGGCCTTGGTTGACAAGACGAACAGGTGCATGTTAGATACTTCAAACGTCAAACAGTTTCTCTCCTTTTACGTGCACATTAATAATGCGTCTGCTGTACGGTAACTGTGAAGCCACATACTCTGAAGCCACGAGGAGATGGTGGTGTCGTCATGCTTCATCTTCTCCTTCTCGGGATTAGCCAGAGCCTCAATGATGCAATCTGAAGACAGAGTTCAGTGGAACAACATAGAAAACGGAAAGAAGCCTCCTTTACATGAACCTCCCATTGCCTACAACAACACACACATGTTGACTGAATAAAGACAAAATAGTGTAGGATACAGGCCAAGACATCATAGTTGAGGGATGTGAGGTATTTCAAGGAGTCGACCACTGGAACGATGAGGTTGTCGTACCATTGGATCTGAGACAGCATCTGATGTACCACAGGACAGAGGAGGGGATGAAACATCATCAACCATAGGGCATATACATCACCTATACCTGACCTGATGCTACCACTTTACCTCAATGGCAAACAAATCTGTCAAAGTCATCCTTATGATATATGTGCATCCACACTTCAATATCCTATACCCTATATCATCCTATATAATAGAGGTGTGTTTGAAACTACTGATGAAGTAGGTTGCAGATATGTGTAAAATGCCAACCACTCTACACTACATTGTACATCCTCCAATTCCTGCACATGCAAAGATTATTTACATTAAAAAATGTTCCATATTGTAATTGCATTGTGTAGAGCTACTACACACACAGAACAGTGGGAGACATGTGACATGGACACTTATTAGGAACACTATTACAGAGCAAATTCTCAAGTGTAAGGATATATATCAGTGCATGGCACTTAGAAAATGTTTCAACTGTTTATTCACATGGTGTTATATATGTTAAAATTATTGCAAATGCAAAAGACCATGAACCCTGTAGTATTGTGTACCGAGTGATTGTTTTTGTCAGTGCAGAAGGAATAGTGATAATTTTAGAGATAGAGTTTTTATCAAGTGGCTTTTACTTTGATTCATGAATGCATGACATGTAAGCAGAGCACTAGGTGTAAGCAATTCCCAGATCAGACACTACTGCGAGGGCCAGAACAATATAATTGGTATACAGAGCGAGTCAGGTGCTACATGCTGTAGAACAGTGTTTTATTTTCTCCTGCAAAATCTGGTATTTGCCTTTGTAGTTTGTCGACATCATTCAAAATTGGACTTGAGTAGAAAATAGATAATCACAGAAAAATACACTTACATAATCAAAGAGGATGGTGGGATTGCTATGGCTCAGTTTGCCAATCTGCCTTCCAGATTGTTTCACATTCTCTTTGGTCAACCGCCTGGGGAGAGGGGAAACACGAGACAGAAAAGCAGATTAAAAACACAAGATGCAAAGAGTGCGGTAGGCAAAGACTTCTGTTAGCGTCACAACAATTTGAAAATGCTCTTGTGGTTGTCAGTGTAAAATAAAAGTAATGTCATTGATTTCTGAAAAGGAGAACAGTGTTTGAATAATTACTTCACCAGCACAAAAACACAGTATTCAGTGTCTCCCATTCTTGTGCTGTTCATTTTCAACTGTCCTTTTAATACAACTTAGCTTGAGATGTTATGACAAAATATCTCTTTGTGTATCATCTTTGTGTTTTTACTATCCAATCTAGTCAATCCTATTGTGCATCTCCCGGTATCTCACAATTCGATTTTGATTCTTGATTCACTACATAGGAGTGCAGTGTTTCTGACAGAATGAATATTTTGAGAGAATAAATTACCGTAGTAGATTATTTCCTAATTTTTCTTAATTGCACCATTTTAATTCTGCTTAATTCTCCACGTTAATCTGGGCAACTTAATTTTCCCTTCATCCTCCCCCATCCCTTTTTATTTCTTAGAATCTTGCAAATTTCAAATAATTCAATAAATCATACAATAAAAATAATTTCAATAAATTCATTGAATCACACAATAATGCTTAACAACTTTGATTTGGTCTGCAGGTTTACTGTCCATCAGTAGTAATATCTACTGTTTGTAGAAAAAAACACAAGTTGTGAATAGATTCAGAATCTTAGAAGATAAGAATCTCGATTCTTACATGAATCGATTTTTCCCGACCCCTACTATTGAGTAAGAATTGCAACCTCATATACAGTACAGCCCTAATTGTCTTAACAGAGGTTATTTTCTTTGTTGTTTTTAGTCATATATGAATATGGGAAAACGTTAAAGAACAGTAATACCAGATATTAACAGTCAAACAGTCTTGAAACATTTTATCAAATTTGTTCCTGAAGACTGCGGTGAGCAGGGTGAAGCAGCAAATTAAGTGGGCACTTCTGTGTTGCAGAAGCAGTAGGACGAACAAAAAAGATGTCCTTGATGTCCTGATAGTATTGAATTTCTGCTGGTAGTGTGGTGTGTTCAAAGCTGAATTTATTGTCTAAAATGTTTGAGTATCTGAAGCTCTCCACTCGTTGAAGTGCCTTACCACAAATGATGATAAGTTTATGTGCGATGCAGTGAAAACATGGGAGTATATTTCCAAAGCAACAGACTGAAATATTCCAGAAATGTACAGACAAACTGCATAGAGACTCGACTTGAATGAATGGACAGGGCTCTCCATATATTCAAGGTTTTACTTTATCTTTAACAGAACAGGACTGAATTAGCTGGGGAAATGAATAGCTACGCATTTTAAATAACCACATACACAATGAGAAGCATGCAGCCTACACTGGTACACTGAGTTCTGCAAAATGACTTACTTCATAATGTATTTGGCCCTTTCCACAGTCTGAGCTTTGACTTTAACCAGCAGTGGATGGCTGGTGTATGTCTCGTTCTTCCACTGTCCATATAACCGGTACCTGAGGGAGCGTAGACAGAGGAAGCACAATTAAACAGTAGGTCTAGCTACGCAGCATTCAGAAGCATTGGTAGGATTGGCAAAATAGGACACCTAGCAGTTGTGAAAACCCACATTCTCACAGTAACCTTTAAGGAAACAGTTTTAACATAAAGCAAACATGTCTGCTTGCAAAGCTTGCAATTAAAAGCAGTCCTTGAATAGTAAAGTAGCCACCTCCTGTCTAGCATTATGTTAAACTGCTGTTATCTGTGTGTGTGTGTGTGTGTGTGTGTGTGTGCGTGTGTGTGTCTATCTGCCAGATAACAGGAGGGCAGAATGGACTGCTCCTTAACGGTTTATTTACTCTTGAAAATCAGATCAAGTAATTTGCTGTGTGTCATATTTGAAGCAAGATATGTCATGGAATATGTCAAAAGTTGTTAAGATGCATTAACAAATTCAGAGCAACCCACTGCACAATACACAGACACAGCAGAATTAACTGCCCTGCTTCATATCAAATCCTTCCTTTGACAGTTTCGACACAGTTTGGTGAACGAGACAGTGAAAAGAGCACTACTATGTTCAGTAACTAAACAAGTATCATTATTAGGTGTGACGAACTGCCAACTAAAGTAAAGCAAAACCTTTGGGAGTGTGGAGTGTCACTGCCCATCAGTGGTGTGCCAAAAACAAAGACTAAAAATACAATTCTGGCATTATTTGGGAGCAGGAAATGGTTTGCTAAACACAATCAAGCATGGTTTGATGAGCTCAGTGTGATTGTGTGTGCTACTCTTCCTTTGCCAGCGAGTAGTAAACAGCATCCTGGAGCACTGCCTGAGGGTTTACGATCGGATAGCTTAATTGTACAGTGCCACATGTTGTGAGTCAGTGTGTGTGTGTGTGTGTGTGTGTGTGTGTGTGTGCGTGCATCTCACCTGTGCTGGTAGGGAAAGAGTTTGAAGAGACCCCACAGTTCCTCAGACATGCAAGCATTACACTCCATCAGAGAGAGAGAAGGGAGTAGCACCTGGTCTGCAATGCTCAGGAAACAACTCAATAGTGTTTCCTGCAATGAACATATATCAACATTAACACCACCCTCACAGTAACATATACCACAAAGACAAACGGCGGAGCCACTAAAGCAAAACAACTATTAATCAGTGCACTCCTTCATCATAAAGACAGTTATTAGTTTTATACTTGCCATTTTGTCTTTGACATCAGGTCTGCCATCACTTTGGTACTGAGGAGCAAAGGACAACAAATATGAGTAAAAAATAAAAAAAAGATTTAGGCGGTAGTGCGTATGTAGTAATGTACTGGTGACAGTTTTGTACCTCTTTCATGAAGGCCTTGCCCAGACGCACAATCTTGGCGAAGAGGATCGGGTCATGAGAGAGGTGAGGGCCCAGGTAGCAGATCATGCTGAATGTGTCCCTGCGTAGGTCCTCGAAGCTCTCCGTAGGCCGAGGGGCCCGCTTGTTCCTCAGTGGATGCATTACACATCCCCTCGCCCCTTTTGGGAGGCCAGCCCTGTGAGGAACACGCCAGTGTGTTACAACCTGCATTTTATTTTATTTTTTTTGGCTTAGTTATTTGCATGAAATATTAGCACTGAGAAAAGTTAAAATAGTCAGTTGTGTAATAAGAGGTACTTGTGCATGCTTTCTGGTCTGAGCACACATAATGGACAGTAAGTGAAACATGAAAACAAATCAGCACCTTCTGTAAAGAGGCTCCACAGTCAGGTGCACAAGCTGGCAGAGTGCCAGCGCAATGGACTTGTGAGAAGTAGCATAGAAGGATGGCATCTGGTCCATAATACTTTGGGCGTGGTGCCAGTCTCCGATTCTAAGTAACGCTTCCAAAAGACCAAGCTTCTGGTTATCAGGCGGCTGTGGGGACAGAAACATGCCAGTGTCAATAAGGCAGTTAGAGCGGAGCAGTGGCAAAAAGTGAGCACAGCTGCTCTCACACTCCAAAGTGATGGATCTTTAAAACCATTCCTATCTATATATCTATATCAGGGTTTTATAGGCTGACAACATGATATATTATCTAACAAATGATTTGATACCTTCTCATTTTTCTCCTCCTCCTTTTCTTTCTCCTTGTCTTTGTCTTCACTTTTCTCTGAGGGCAACACAAGCATGACCAGCTTGCGAGCAATCTGCTTCGCCTCTGAGATATCTCGTTTGTGTTCCTCTACGATGGTGGCATCTACTGGCATGAGCTGGAATGACATGAGAGGCAACAAAAGAGCTGAGTTTTCAGTCTGGGGACAAATTATTCTATAGTGGCGTCATAGGTGAAATAATGTGAAACTAATGACTTATGTTCGTTTCCTTACATGTACGTAGAGATCTTCCAGCTCGATCAGGTTGTGGTGAAGTAGAGCAGCAGCAATGTGGTAAAGTGACTTGGGTGTTTCCTCATTGGGCTCCTGAACAAAGACAACAAAAATACATCATTATCCTGGAAAATCACATTTAAAAAATTAAAATATGACTCATGCTATAATTATAGTTTGGGATTGTTTAGACAGACTGTTTTCTGCCATTTTAGATATGTGGCAATGGGCTTGGTAAAAAAGCTCTTAGGGTGCTTTCACACTTGACCTGTTTTAACCTGTTTGGTCCGTTTTAACTGAACCCTGGAGCGTTTCGTCAGATCGTCCGGTTGGTTTGAGGTGGTGTGAAATCTCATTCGAACTCTCGTGCGGACCAAACTGTGATCCGCCTGAAAACGTGGGTCTCGGTACGTTTGGCACTAGAGTTCGGTTCACTTTAGGCGAGAACGCGACCTGACCCAAATATAGGAAGTGAACCAAATAAACATTAACATACCACAAACATATTTGAATTAAAATTATATTCTATAATTAGGTCTAACTAAAAGGTCAGTTTTACTAGTTTTGACTATGCAATTTAAATTAATTCAACCTTGCACAATTTACAGATTTATATATATATATATATAAATAATCCATAACTTATTATGATGACTATACCTCGCTCGTCATCTACACATCATAATCTCTCTCTCAGGGCCCGCCTTCTCCTTCAGTACTTCCTCTCTTTTTTTTTTTAAACTTTGTTTTTATTGTTTTTTCAGGTTGAAACAGAGAAAGAAAAGAAAAAAAAGGGGGGGGGAAGAAAAGGAAGTAGTTCTAGGCCATGCATCAGTACAGAACAGTACTCGTCTCATTTTAAGAATGAAATCGGAAACTCGCTGTCTCGTCAGCTGCTCATATTGTTCGCCTTCTTCTAAAATATTTGATTGATAGAAACACCAAAGCCAAAACCAGAAAACCCAAGACCACATGGAAGTGTTGGCCAGTTTCACTCACATATTCTGTCCAATTGACGAGCGACCGTGCAACATTTGTACACACTGCTTGACAAAGTGCAGTGTGAACGCTAACTGAACCAAATGAAAAATGCAACAATGTTGCAACTTCACCCCCAAATCAAGCGCCCTCACAAACACACTAGAAGGGTTGGAGATGTACTTTTTTGTCCACCTGCCACTGTGGCTGGTGGATTCAAAAATCTAGCAGCCACTCATTAGATTACCATTGTTTTTTTGCTGGTGAGTGAAGCAAATCATATTTATGTTACCAGCATTTGGCTGGTGGCGGGTGCTAATTTCCAACCCTGGGAGGTATTTTAATATACACACCAAGCTTATGCTATTGGACAGCTTTCAGTACCTTTGATTCGCCATTCTTGTGATTCTCACCTGGTAGAATTTGAATTTAAAGCCCAGGATGTGGCAAAGGGTGAGTGCTTCACACATGTAGGACTTGATGAGAGACAGGAAGAACTCATCCTGGTCAGATCGACTCTCGTACACCTCCAGGATTATGTCCAAAACACGATTCGGGTCCAAGTTGAAACATCCTGCAGGCAGAAGAAAAATGAGGAAGCAGGCAATTGGGGAAAAAAAACATCAGTCAGTAAACAGTATTTATACAAATTCACAGACTTTCATGGATTTCAAAGATATGCCAGCACATTCAACAAGACACAGTAGCACCACATTCTATACAGTCACCCTGAAAAAGACTTTGTTAGGTACCTATGAGGGACTTGATGCTCTCCAGGACAATGTGGCTGGTGATGTTGCCGGAGAGGTCTTGGCCAAGCTCAGTTATTAGTTTGGCGTAGCCTTCATTCTCCTCCCTTAACAAGTTAAACTTCTGTTGCTTGTAACTGAGAAGAAATACAAGATTTAAAAAAATTAAATACACCTTCTCTTTTCATGTATGTCTACATTCTCTAATAAACTGCGCACTTTACTTACAATAGTTTAGTCTTGATTTTTACAATCTTCTGATTGAACTGATGGGCTTGTTTTATAAGTCCAAGAGACTCGAGGGTTTCTGGATCCAGCCTCTCTTTCAGGATGGCCTCCGGAACAAAAAACTGAAATAAAAAAATGTAGTGTATAATGTAGTAGTTTATTACAGGCCGGGATATCAAAAACAGTAATGCATCTATGACACCAATAGGCAATGGTATAAAGGTCATCCAAAGTTCTGATACCAATTACACTACATTCAGGACAGTGTTTTTTTAGTATATAACTGCGCTGCAACAGTGACAATTAAGTGAAATGCTATGTTATACAAGGTACTTTGTACTTTGAGGATACAAATAGCTTTCTTCAGGTGGCCTTTGTATTCTATTCTAAGTGCATGAAGTGTCTGTTACATAAAATAAATTGATGTTAATACAGAAATAGTGTTCTTACCAAACATGCTCCCACCAGTTGTGTGTAATGGTCACGTTTGATTTTTTCTTCCAGTGCACCAGTCTCTAAATCTGTGAAAAATAGAATTTAAAAAACGTTATGACGGTAAAAATATGTCAAGTTTTCTAACCACTAAAAGCTATTAGAGTATTGTATACTATATTAGACGTTCTTCAGATACAGTAACTCAGTGTTTAAAATAAAAACCCAAAGTTACCTAGTATACTGAACACATCTGCTAAAATCGATGGCATGTCATCTCGGAGTTCCTGAAAGAAAAAAACAAAAGTTAACTGACATTTTACAGACATACATTAATGTAGAAATTAATGTAGAGCCAGAATGTCCCAGAAAAAAAGGTACTGCAATTTCTGTGCATGATATAATGAAAACAAGTAATGAGCAAGGAATGAAAGTTTTGTCTCTTTAGTGTCGACACTTCTATGTGCAGGGTTTGTACAGCTTTTTAAGAGTAAAATTCAAGCAGTTGTGAAGCACTTTCAAGGTACCCAAACCAAAAATTTCTACTCTCAAAGCCTTTATCATCACATCTTAATTAAACTATTAATGCTATTACAATTTTTTTTTTACAGAATTCCAGGAGACAACAAACAAATATCAGAATCAGAATCAGAATTTGTTTATTTTGTAAATATGATGGGATTGTTTCATTTCAAATATTAAAGGATTTTTGGTTTACATGAGTGATTGTGTTGATGAAACACCAGATTAAGTTGAAAATCAAGCATGTTTTAAGGAGTATGAATTCAAGCATATTACTAACCTTGAAAATGTAACAGTTAAAATTAAGCATTTTCCAAACTTTCAAGACTTTGTACCAACCCTGTATGTGTTTAATGGTGTTTTAACCCTCAAAACAAAATATCACTTGTACCATCATATCCCCAAGGACGTTAGCGACGAGATCCAACTTCAGGTTCCCATGTACAACTTGCCAGCAGAGCTCGTATAAAGCGGCCTGTATATCTGGAGGGGTAAACAGACAAGAAGACACAAGACACAGTTCATGTTAAACTGAAACGGACAGGAAAACACTCTGCAATGTGGATCAATCTATTAGCTTTGCACAACTAGATGCTCATGTTTTTCTCCATTCCTCTTTGCAAGTCTAGCCAAAAGGTCTGAATGGCACTGAGGCACTGTACTTCATCAGACAGCAGGGATCAGATGTGCATCTCGAGGACTAGGATGTTTTATTCAAAACATTCAAGTTTGCAATCACACTTAAGTTTACTGTTGTGCAACAACAAAGACAGGGTACCATTCAGCAACTAATTACACTGAAGCAAACACACTGGCGTGACTGGAATATCCACAAGTCACAGCTTGAATGAAAGCTGTCATATGAAAAAGCTATCTGTGGTGTGGAAGTATTTTGAGAAGCCGGAGAATGAAAAATGTGTTGTTTGTGAACAAAATTGTTCTAACTAAAATTTCCAGGGCAGGTGATCTTTAAAGGGAGATAGCAGGTCAACAGTAGATGCCACATAGAAGTGATATTCATCATCTGAAAGCTGGGAATGTGAAAAAAAAAAAAAAAGATGAAGCTCAGCACTGTGTTAAGTTTTTCTAGTCATAAATCTATAATTAACACTGTGTTTTGTTAGGCGCCCCCCGTGTTTAAGGGCTTAGAACATTATGATGGATGTATATGTCTATTATGTCTCATAAGTTGTTGCAGAAATGTTTGGACCTTGAGGAACACCATAGAAAACTGCATGCTGTGATTTGGTATCAAAAACCTTTGACATTTGGAGATTTCTGCAAGAATTGCATATAGCGAATTTCAGCAATTGAATGGTGAGCACGTCTGTTCTGGAAATTGCTCAGAAACTCCCTTATTTCCACTATAAGTAGGAAAACTCTACAACCTCTGAATGTCCTAGGTGTCTAGTTTGTGTTTGTAAAGTTTATTATTGTAAATATACGTAGGAAAGCTCTACATCCTCTGAATGTCCTAGGTCTCAAGTTTGTGTTTGTAAAGTTTCATGAGGCTGTGATTATCCTAGAGCTCACAACAGGTAATTTTTTACAGTGTCAAGTTTTTAAAAAAATGGTCTCACTACAATGAAATGGTTACTATGGTGACTAACAGTTGGGATCAATGAATCCATAAGAGTCTCATCTTTCTCTGCGGTCCGGATGGGAAGCTTTGGCGGGACGCGTGTGGCCCGCGGGCCGCCAGTTGACGATCGCTGTCACAGAGCAAAGAAAATCTACTGCTCATCATGTGAAGGTGTGCAGACTAATTGTAAGCTTTGCACTCAGCCATACAAACAGAGTGTACTAGAGGTTTAGGGAATAAAAGGAAGAGGTGAACTAAGTCTGAACTTGTTGAGGTAGCACTTCATACCCGATGAAGGAGTGATCGCTTTGTCTGCACTCTCTGCCAGTTCAGACAAGGAGCGAGTGGACCATGGGTGTCTTGTTTTTAACTGCTTGGCGTTGATTGTCCTCGCAGTTGAGATTACTCCACTTTTGCACTGCAATGCTGCTCAGAATCAGTGTAGTTGAGGTTGAGTTAATATCAGCTTTTAAAGTCAAGACAGAGCTATTTGCTGCCAGGGCTGCGTGTCGTTGGATAATGTGTTTTGGATCTGCCTTTGTTTACTTACGGTCTAACTTTGAGAACACGCAGAGATGCAGGAGATGTGTCAGGTTCAACGGAAGTCCATCAAAATTAAAATAGGTTGCGCAACCTTTCTCCAGTACGCCATGCTTTATTCACTAAATGTTTTCAGCTAGACAACAAGAACAAGAATCAACAAAGCAAAAGATAACAGGAAACATGAAAATCACATCAATATGTTCTCTCTTTTACATTTTTCCAGATAAAAATAGCGCAGCTGGCAGATGATGTGTGACTGAACTATTATATAGGCAGCACCATGTCTGTGACTGTGAGAATGGAAGCATAGAAATACAATCTACATTTTATTAGAGATGTGGCATACTGAGATGTGAGAATATGTACTCAGATAAAAGAAAACTAATGATAACAGCGGGATATAGGCATATCTGGGTTTCCAAGTGGAATATTTAAATTCCCCAAATAATAGAATGTAAATTTGAATCTGAGCATGCTGTTTCTTAGATCTCCTACTGTGTCATTCGGTCTACTGTCTTTTTTTTTTTATGTCTTTTTAAATAACTTGAAGAAAACTTGCATATTCTGCACAGTGTTTTTTTGTTCTGCACCATTTGCGAGAGGGCACAGACATTCATGGTTCCTATAGGATGTATCCTAATAACGTTGGTGATCCCCTGACTTTTCATCTAGCGCCACTATGAGGTTGATATTTGTGGCTCCGATTTTTTTTTAATTTTTTTTTCAGATTTTTCTCCCCTTATTCTCCCAATTGTACTTATCCAATTCCCCCTGCTTAGCTGTCCCGGTCGTTGCTCCACCCCCTCTGCCTGATCTGGGCAGAGTTGCAGATGAGCACATGCTTCCTCCGACACATGTGAAGTCGCCAATTGCTTCTTTTCACCTGACAGTGAGGAGTTTCACTGGCAGGACGTAGCGCGTGGGAGGATCACGCTATTTCCCCCAGTTTCCGTCCCCCCCGAACAGGCGCCCCGATCGACCAGAGGAGGCGCTAGTGCAGCGACCAGGACACACACCCCTATCCGGCTTTCCCACCCTCAGACACGGCCAATTGTGTCTGTATGGACGCCCGACCAAGCCGGAGGCAACACGGGGGATCGAACCTGCGAACGATCAGCAGATTTATTAGAAGTTTAGCGTTTGAAACGTGCTAAAATCTTCTATCATAAAATCCTGTGGTCGGTTTGTTTTGCTTTCACAAACGAACCAACAAGAGTCCGTTTGGGATCGAGACGAGACCCCTGTTTTCAAGTGGACCAGAGTCCAGTTGTTTGGCACCAGAATTCGAATGAGCTTTCACAGCAGCCCAAACAAACCGTACTATCTGATGAAACGCTCCAGGGTTCATTGTAGTGCTGGCAGCTCAGAAAATATTTGTTTTGTAACGGACATTTGTATTTTAGAAGGCCCCAACAAATGGGGTACTGGACCAGAAAATGCTCATATGGCTGTTTGGTCTTTTAGGATGCAGGACTGGGTTGGTTTCAGGTTTGGTTTTGTTGTGACCCCTGAAATGTCCATTACATCCTCGGGCACTTGATACAAGACAGTGTTGCTGGGAACATTTGCTGAGGGAAACTTGCTGACACCCTGTGACCTTTAGACTGTACTGAATGATGTGTAGTCCATCCTAAATGTTCTATACTCAGGCACATATGTGACTGTTTCAAGAATTGAAACACCTGACGGCCTGCTGTATATATTACATGTTCAGCCGTTTCAGACGACTGGGACGTGGCTGAAGATCCCCGACTCAAGTCTTTGCAGAACATCCTGTAGTGTTCTCTCTCATATTAATCTTGTCTTTAATGTATTTCACTGTGATAAGAGTTGAAAGCCTCAGAGGCGCTCGGCACCAGAGAAGATCCAGAGATAGAGATGAGCCAGCGGCGGCCCAATGGTCGGCCCTGATAAAGCCACGGAGATCCAGCCGAGTTTCCTGTGACACCGGCTCTCACTGAGAAACACCCAGAGCACAGCCGCGGAGCATCATTAAGTCCTGTCCATTTCTGATAGCAGAATCAATCCCACAGCAGCAACAGTCTCCACACGTGTGGCATGTCACCAATGGACTTTTAGTCTCAAAAGGACTGCAAGTTTTGGTGTTTTTCGTTATCCGAAGTGAGGTTCAAAGAAAAGTGTCTCGCACGCTGTACAGATTGTAAATCCCCATGAGGCAAATTTGTTTGGCCTATATAAATAAAATTGACTTGACTTGAAAAAGGAGGCATTTATGAGAGTAGCCCGAGGTTTGTCACACACACACACACACAGACACACACGTACTGTACACCCTGGAGGAGTGTAACTGTTAAGCAGCACACTGTGCAGGGTTTCTCATACTTCACTGGTGACTACAAGTCTGTGAATGTCACAGTAAGAGACATTAAAGCTTTGTAACTGAAATAAAGCAGTAACATTTTGAAAAAAACACTATGCCTTAATTTGGATCCAAAAAAGTCTAAATATGCACAAGTGTCCCTCAAGCCATATCTTACTGGGAGAATTTATTTAGAGGACAGGATTGTCTGGAATAGCTACATTTAGTTTATTTCTGCACATAATTACCCAACAGAGACCAGACTACATGATATCGGGCTGATAATGGCCTGACAGTTGCTCATTTAATCCTGTGTGTGACGTCTCAACAAAAGCATGTCAATGCTTTTCTTGAGTTTGACAGCTTCTGCAATGTATTCGGTGATGTTGGCCGCCTTACCTTTTTATGTCATGCATAGTTCTTAAATAATAATTTCACTGCTGGAAAAAGCCTGTCAGTCAAAGCTGATGCTCTCTGTAGCTGGAAAAAGTAGTGTTATTTGAAGTTGGTGCCATAGAGCCAGAGAAAATTGGGCAGAAAAGATGCGGCTGCTCCCATCGCACTGTAGTTTACATTCCTACAACACCCAGGGTGCTTTGCACCCCTCCTTTCGAAAGACACGCCCCAGCCCAGCGCCCAGGGCAAAATGAGTTTTACTATACTTACAAACAAAAAACGGATCGTCATGGTGACCAGCTGCGTCGTACCGACTTGCAAGGAGAGTGAGAGGAAAAGGGGAATCACCATTTTCCAGTCAAGAGCGTTGCAAACAATGGCTCAGAGCGGTAAATAATCCCAAATATGATGAAAATACACCAGTGAATCATCTAAAAAACCTTCGGCTATGCATTTCACATCTGACGATTGTGGACAAAATATGATGACCAGAATTTATGGAATGCGAGGGAGAGAGGAGATTGAAACCCACCGCTGTCTCATCAAGTCATTTAAGCACAAAACACCACGAGGAACAGACGACATCTACTGAACTGTACGCTACTTATCAGGTAAACCACAAACGTTACAGCATGGATAATAATGCACTTACTCCATGGGCAGCCGTCCATTTGGTCCCGCTGGCTTAGGTTGTTTTTTTTTGGAATCCTGAAATAGGTTTCCAGCACGCCTCGGTCCATATGAGGTTAGTTCCTCCATAAGCCGTATTTCCTCGGTGTTATATTCAGGCTTGAGTAGATGTATCATTACAGGTGCATGCCACGCCATAAAACAGACCATAACTATATATTTTTTAAAACATGACAAAATATCGCATCAGGGGGCACACTTTTTTTAAGTACATATCTCCATTTTTGTCCCTTCATTTTTCTTTCCTGGTGGTGTGGCGCTCCTCCACATGGTGGCGCCGGAGGCGACCCCCTATATGGTCTATGCCAAAGGCCAGCCCTGATTTTTGGCAAACAAAGGACATTTGCTCATGTATAATCCATATAAACATGAAATAGTTTCTTATTATAACAATGTTTTATTATCATTTAACTATTTTGTCACCTTTCTCAAACTGTCTGTTGTGAATGGGGGGTGATTTCAATATTTTTTCTATTTACTGGTTTTCTATTAACAATATTTGTTGTATTTTATTATTATGACCTACTGGGTCTGGAAGGCAAATACAACAAAACAAGAATTTTAAGTGGCCAAGACAGAAATTCTTGCTTATTCATCTAATCAATTAAATCATTTAAATGGCTATATTTGACATTAATAACTTCAAATTAGCAAATAATAAGGAGCAATTGTTTGTTAATCTCAACCATTTCCACTCTAGATGAATGGAATTACATCTGTGTTTGTGACTGCATATTGTTTACTTAATGCAAACTTAAAAGCTTGTATTTAAATAATCACACAGTAGGCTGAATATATGGTGTGAAAAGTACCACAGATTTGTGCTGACCCAGACTGAACTCAACACTTTTTTTGAGTGCAGTGGTTGTTGCATAAGCACGGGATTTCCAACTGTATGACTGTCCTGCAGGAACGTATGACACATACATGTAGACACACACACACACACACACAGCCTTCACAGATTAGCCCTGCTGGTGGGGAGGAAAAGACCACTGGCGCCCTCCGGTGGTGGTAAGGAGAGATGGAGACCCAGGAGGCAGGAGGCACATTTGGTTTTGTCCAGAAGACGACTGCAACCTTCTGCAGCTCTAAAGACCAACATGTTTCATCTGCTGTCAGGCTCAGACTGATATTAAACTGATATTAAAACACACAGCTGGCATTTGAAAGGGAAAGATTGAGGACCCAATGCTTGTATGTATATGACCACCCCCCCGCCCCACCCCCCCATCTTTCAATCCTGACCACACAAGACCTCAGAGTCCGATGTGTGTGCTGTACAGCAGTGGCACATGGGGAAGGTTTTCTGAAAGGCAGGGGGGACAAAAGTAGAGAATGTCCTGGGATGGTTTCCAACACCATCAAAATCTGCACAAAACCAAGTTTCACAGGCATTTTTGTGGGGTCCTGCTACATTAAACACATATTAGGGATGCACGATATAAATCAGCCAGTAATGGGACATTTATATTATTATGTGTTATTCTGATAAATTGTCAACCGATAATACGAAGCCAAATTGCTTTCATTGAATTAACGAGCGCAGGATCTACACACTCTGATACAGTATGTGGCGGTATGCACCTTTAATGTTGGTTTTCGATCCGCCAGTAAACACACGTATTGAGCCTTTTTTTTTAAACCAAGACCGCCATCTAGTGGGGTCGACAAGTACAACTAATGCTTCATGAAGCTTCATTCGGACATCACCAGGTCAAAGGTGAATTCTAAAAAATTAATGAAGAGTCAGAAGTGTTGTTAGTTTTTGTTGTGTTACCAATATTGATAGAATTGGTTCTGTCAGAGCTACAGAATATTAAATCATTACACCGTAGCCTTTCTTACCCTCAGGTGTGTATAAACACAGGTTATGAACTCATTTTTAAAATACAAAAATCTGAAATTATGGGTTATTTTATTGGTGTCAGCCATGAGAAGCAGGTACAGTAATTATCATTTGAAAAAAATCATCTAAGGATCTTTACACAGATGCAGACATGACAGCAGCTTATAGTGATGTATTAAAATTCATTGACATACCATATTTTATACTAAAATAAATGTACGTATATTGTGTTTTTAAGTGTTAGTAAAGTACCTCCTTAGACAGCCAGTTGAAATTCCAAACAGCGCTCTGGACATGGTGTCTCCGTAGTGTTTTCATGGTTTCCCTCCAAAGACAAATGCATCAGTCTGCCTCGAGATGCTCTGACCAATCAAGCTTATCTGTGCTGTGGAGATACTGAAGCTATTACTGCACTGAGTGTCAGAGAGTGTTTGTATAAAACAAAATCACATAATTCCATTAATAGCACTGACGGCTGCCAGCTGAGACTACAGTCCAGTGACCCTGTCTTGCTCAATCACAACGGAAGAGAAAACTAGAGGGATACATCCAGACATGAGAGGACGCCATTTTAAAAAAGCAAAAACAAATCCAGAGGATTTAAATAAAAGAAAAACATAACATAGTTCATGTGTCAGTGTTTATCCATGAAATGTTTTAACACAGTGGTCCACAAACTGTCAAGGACCCCTGAATTATCACTAATTAGACCACAACGATTTTGTACCATGGTCTCCTATCTGACAGGATTTTTGCTTTTCGATGTTTTATTGCAGAAAGTTTATGAAACATTCTGTCATTGTGTTACTTATGGATGGAGTTATAGTGGAAATAAATGATTCCCCCTTTTTTCTGGAGAAACCACTGTTTTTAAAAAAGTGTCAGTATATTTGTAATGACAAAAGCCAAAGTTGAAAATCTCGTTTATTTAGTACTTGTTCTTTTAAACAGACGAGTCAGCTATTTTATTTTCATACCTTTCAGCTGCTGACTTCCTGCAGTCTTCCTCAAGCTATGAAAATAAAATAGCTTACTGGTCTGTTTAAAAGAACAAGTACTAAATCATTTATCAAGTTTGGACTAAATTAACCTTTTTGGACTTCAAAGTAGCTTTTTCAAATGTTGTCTGATGTCTCTGTTGTAGCTTTGTCAAGTCTGAGAAAACACTGATGATGTCATCAGGGCCCAGAAACAACATTTTTTTTTAAAGTTTGGAGTTTGGCCATTCAAGAGGCAGCGAAGGTCTAACACAAGAAATATCACTTCACAGGAAATGTAGGATTTTGGAGTTTGTCCCATAATCTGGAAACAACGTCAGGACATCTTGATGTCTGCTGCTCATATTTTCTCCACCAACTTGCAATATTAAATTGCTGGAATATCCCTTTAAAGTCCCTGAAAATATGGATTCAAATCAGAAGTGACAGTACTGATGACATAAACAAACAACCCCACAACTGTCATCAGATTTTGATTATTGTGTTGCTACATCCTGATCAGAGGATGAAAGTATGTGACATCACCTTTTTTTCCAACAGATTTTTAAATCGGTGAGAAGTGCGCAGGCAAAACAAAAAATACAGAAAATCTCTCATGTTGAATAACCCAAATGTTTTTTCCAACTTTGGCAGAAAACTGTTTGTTCTTGCAGAGCCCAGTTACTCACGATAAGAAGCTGATTGAGGGTGAAAAAAGGGTTTTCAGGGCCTTTGAATTAATGTAATTCACTTCTAAGTCTTTGTAGATCTCCTGTGTTGTTTACTGGGAACACATCACAACATTGTTTGTTTCATGCAAATGTTTGAGGTTCTGGTATCCTGTAATCTCTATAAGCAGATTCAACATATGAATGCAGAATCAACGGGACCAGATTTGGGTAGCGCTCAGGTTTCCGTAGAGCCGGCTTTGGTTGTCGTGTGGAGACCAAAAGATGCGGAACACATTGACCAAAATCTCTGAACTCATCGGCTATCGTCTGACGAGGATTTCACTTTTTAATTAGCTTTTTGTTGTTATTTCATCTACATTCATATGCTGTTTGTAGAGGCGTCGTCTTTCAACTCCAACTCCATTCTCACGTCTCCAGTGGATAATCGGACTGTAAACAGTGACCATAGCACGGAAGAGGAAGTCTTAGACCGCACATCCACTGGCTACACCGGAAGCCCCAAAATATGGGCCGTTGCCCCCAGAAATCATAGTAAAAAAACGACAATAGCCGATGGGTTCCGACAAAAATAAGCCTGTATGCTGATGACTGACCGATGTTGCTCTGACAGAGTATCCAATCCAATCCAACTTTATTTGTAAAAGCACTATAAACAACCATAAAGGACCAAAGTGCTGCACAGGAGAATAAAAGACATAATAAAATACAACATAATAAAAGTATAAGGTGGCACAAGGTACATACAAATCACAAAT
>JAOVVB010144260.1:0-11974 GCA_028570985.1 Heterobranchus longifilis
ATGTAATTTGTGTTAAGTGTTAATTAGGAAATAATGGCATACCAACACACTATACTAAAATGGTGACATAAACAAACAAGCATTTTTTTTTAATCTATGTTGTATAACCATAAAAATTCATATTTCTTTTCCTATTTCCCATCGCAGTGAAGTAATGAATGAACATTGATGGTTCTGCCTGCCCACCGGATGTTTACATGCATCCTTTCCTTTTTAATCATTAGTAATTAGTAACAGCTGTTCTCTATGGATGTATCCACGGCGAACAACAGTTGTTTCTTCAAGATGTTTCTCATACACACTTTAGCAAACAAACTGGAACAAACAATTTACAACTCTTGACAGCTGCTTTGTAAGCAAAAACTGGTAGGACGCTGCAGTATTTTATTTCACCGTAGACACCTGGTTTTTATAAGGATATGTCATATAGAAATGGTCATAGATAAGTCTGTGGAATTGTATTGAATTAATGATAAGGCATTGAGGCCAAGGTTTTTGTTTTTATGTGCTTGTCCTGTTTGCTTTGTTTGCTTATTTTACGGTATTGTAAGCACATTGTCACTAATGCAGGCCACCCATAGATTCATTTTCTAATTAGCTATAACGTTAGCTATATTGCTGTAATATTTTCTTCTTTCTGGATAACGGGTAATGACATCGTAGCAATTTTTAAATCAAATTAGATCGCTAAATCTACTTTTAGAAATTTATTTTTAGGGAATTAGCAATCTAATTTGGTGTCTAGCACTGATATCATTCTGAAAAATACGGTCAAATGAGTTCAAACAAAATGTTTGTTGTCAATATTATATAATATAGCCTACTTTTACCATACTCTAGCCTACCTCCGGTCCCTGTGAATTGGCCTGTGAGTCTCTCCTGTAGACAGTAAAATCAAACATGGATGGCACGGCGTCTGTCTTCAGCCGCTGTGTGGTCTGGCAAATAAATCTCCCACTCTCATCAAAACATCCCTCCTCCACATAACTTGACTATACCAAGTGGTCACTGCAGACCCGTAGACCCGGCCCCACAGGTGGACAGCTGCGTTTCAGAGCAGCTAGCCAGTGGCGCTTCATCTCAGGTTTCTTCAGAGGAAGAATATGTAAATTAACAACTTTGCTGCTCTCTTTTGTTCGGTAGTACTCATTTGAGCACCCAGGGGCAATACAAAAAGGTCCTCCTCTGGTTCTCTGGCCAACCAGTGGACAACAGAGAGGACCATTCCGGTGACATCACCAACTTGCTTGTTTCAAGATGGCTGCGCCCTAGTGGCAGAAACCGTTAAATACTTTCGACTTTTCTAGCAATTCTAGGTGAATAACAAGTTTGATTGCAGTGCCATATTTTGTCCAAGGTAATAATCATATGAACCACAGCCATATTGTTCAGTGTTTCATCTCCACTTTAACTTTATCAAAGACTTTTTCTGCATCTAATGAGGCTATGGCTGTTGGTGAGTTTGTGTGTGATGTGTAATGGATTAAGTTAAAAAGTAAGTAAGTAAAGTTGGAGGAAGTTATGAGACAACCAGTCTTTGGTGGCGGCTAAGCAGTCATGGAGGGAGGAGAGTTGGTTTAGGTTATTGGATTTAGCAGAGAAATAGATCTGAGTATCATCGGCATAACAATGGTATGACATATCTTGAAAGCAACTGAACAAATGACCCAGAGGAAGCATATATAAAGAGAAGAGGATAGGACTGAGGACCGACCTGAGGGACTCCACACAACAGAGAGAAACAGACAGAAATACCAATCCAGTTTTGCAACCTGTCAAATAAAATGGCATGGTCGATGGTATCGAACGCAGCGAGCAAAATAAGAATTGAGTGTTCACCTTTGTCTGCATGCACCAGAATGTCGTTGGTCACACTTAATAATGCAGTCTCTGTACTATGTTTGTGTCGAAAGCCTGATTTAAACTTATCAAAAATGTTCTGACCCTCAACCAACATCAGAAGTTGTTCTGTAACAATTCTTTCGAGGATTTTTGATACAAATGGTAGTTTGGAGATTGGCCTGTAATTCTCTAATTGGACTGGATTAAGAGAGGGTTTTTTGAGAAGTGGCTGAATACTGGCCGTTTTAAAATAATCAGGTACGGACCCCGATGTGAGGGGGGAGTTGATGATAGAGAGCAGACTGGAAGCTAAGACAGGAAGGACAGATTTTAGAAATTGTGTGGGCACTGTATCACGGACACTGGAGGAAGGAGGCATATGGGTTACGGTGTCTTAAAGAGTCTTCATGGACACAGGACAAATTCAGACTGCAAAATAGGACAACTGACTGGAGCAGCTGGCAAAACAGACATTGAAAAATTCAACCTCAGACTATCAATCTTGCCAACAAAAAATGATAAGAAATTTTCACAGTCATTTGCAGATGAGGCGGGAATGACAGAGAGAGAGGGATTTGCAAGCTGGTTAATAGTACTAAACAGAAACCTTGAGTTATGTTATTACTAGTAATCAGGCCAGAAAAGTAGGCAGCTCGCGCATCTTTAATAGTCTGGTTCAGTTTAAATAATAGCTCCTTCATAAGGAGGTGGTGAACTTCAAGTTTAGATTTTTTCCATCTACGTTAAATCTTCCTTTATTCCCTTCTTTGTTGTTTGATGTTGTCATTGATCCAAGGGGTTGTATTAATAGCTGGGATAGACCTGGAGGTGAATGGAGCAGATAAGTCAAGGGCTGATGTACACAAATTATTATACCAACTAACTTGGTCATTAATGTTGGTGAAGTGAGGAGGGTGATTGGCCAGATTGGAGAGGTGGCTGGAGAACGTGGCTGCAGACTTCTCATTAAAGATGTGACAGTGGGTTTTTGAGTTATTGTAGTAGGTAGTAGGGGTGTGTCAAAGACAATACATTTATGGTCAGAAACAAAATCAATCTTATTCAAGGCATTAAGAGACAAGTTTATAGAGAAAACTAAATCAAGGGTGTGCCCATGGTTGTTTGTGGGTCCAGAGACGTGCTGTACAAGGTTAAAAGATTTAGAAATGTTTAAGAAATCTGTGTATGAATGTTAAAGTCACCAGTTACAATGGCCCTGTCAAATTTGAGCACAAGAGAGGACAGTAAGTCTGAAAATTTGTTGAGAAAATCTATGTTTGAATTGGGAGGTCGGTAGATAATTACACAGCAAATTGGCATATCACACACGATTTCAAAAGTTAAAATCTCAAAACTGAAAAAGAACCAAAACTGACTGGAATAGAGGTGAGGTGATTCTTGTAAACAGCTGCAATACTCCCACCATGCCCTGTTAACCTAGGTGCATTCAGGAAATTATAACTGGGTGGGCAGAGCTCCACTAAGGGGGAGCATTCCCCAGGTTAAGCCAGGTCTCAGTGAGGAGTAGGAGATCAAGGTTATGGGATATAATTAGATCATTCAGAATAAAAGATTTATTGGCAACAGCCTGAGAATTTAAAAGGGCAATGGCAACTGGAATAGGGGGTTTAGCAGGACTGTAGTTACTAAAACAGACTGTAATCAGGTTATCTGACCTCACAGTAGAAAGCACAGAATGAACAGAATTTACTCTCTGTGTAGTCCTAGGGAGTGAATGGGGGAGTGATCCTACCAATAATCCTACTGGTTCTAATAGTTTTAATGGGGAGAAAAGTTAATGAAGGTGATGGAGGCAGGGAGGGGTAGACGGGTAGTGTCGTGTTTTCCTGCAACATGATCGTGGATGTGGTAATGACAGTTTAGACCAGTATGAGGAGCTAGCCAGAGGGACAGCACTCTGGGGTGCCACCACAGAGAGAGGGGGTGTGTGGAGAGTGTGGGGCGCGGACGCAGGCAGTCAGGCACGTGCGGAATAACGCACAGCGAGTTGGATGTTAGCTGCTAGCATGCGGCTTCCATGCCTGTTGGGATGTACACTGTCAGTGCTGAAGAAGGAGGAACGGTCCCAGAACAGGTTAAAATTGTCGATAAAACCAATATTGCGAGCACTGCAGGCGGTTTTAAGCCAAGTCTTCTCCCCAGAACAGTTTGGAAATTGGACCGGAAATAAAAGCGGACTTTCCACAGCTACTTAATAAGTTCAAAAGTTTATCCAGAATCACCAGGACCGTGGCTCCAGGGAAGCAGTGAGTGATGTCGTTGAAGAAGCGGTGGTTTCATGTTATGGAATCCCCAACTATTAATGTAGTTGGGGGAAAAAGGGGACGAGGAGATGACGGTGGCTGTGGAAGGGGTGACCGAGCAGGTGGATGTTGTGATGAGACATGGAGGTTATTCGATAAATGTCTTCCTTTAATAAATCCTGTTTGGTCTGAGTGAATGATATATGGAGTGACTGTTTCAATTTGTGATGCTAAGGCTTTGCTGATGATTTTAGTGTCTGTATTGATGAGAGATAGAGGGCGATAGCTTGATGGGGAAGTGGGGTCTTTATCAGGTTTTAGTAAAAGAGAGATTGTACCAGTGTTATGTCTATGGGATGTTTGGATTTTTGTTTAATTTCAGTTGTTAATCTGTTGAAAATGGGGGATAGAGCATTCCAGAACTCAACAGGGAAGCCATCAGGTCCTGGTGATTTATTGTTAGGCATGAGTTTGAGTGCATTGTGGAATTCTGTTATTGTAAACGGTTGATCAAGTGCATTTGTTTGGTCTTCAGTAAGTTGAGGTAAATTAATATTGCTGAGGAATTTGTCAATATCTTCTTGGCTTGGTTTATGTTCTGATGAGTATAGATTGGTGTAAAAATCTTGAAATGTCTTATTTATTTTTTCAGGTGTCTGCACAATCTTCCCTGCTGAGTTCATAATTGTTTTTTCTTTGTATCTCTTGATTCGGTTGGCCAGGTATTATCGCTTATTGCTGTATTCACAATTTTTGTGTCTAAGGAATTCAGTTTTCTTATTTGTGTGTTCATTTAGTTGCAGTTTGTATTTCTGTAAATCATTTTGAATTTGTGCTGTAGGATTATTACTTTGATGTTTTCTAATTCTGTAATATTTTGTTCTAAGTATGTTTCCTGTTGGTTATCTTTCTTTTTCTTGTGGGTGGAGTATGATATGATTTTTCCTCTTAATACTGCTTTCCCTGTTTCCAGAAGTAGTGAAGGTGCTATTTCCAGTGAATCATTTATTTCAAGGAAGGAAGCCCACTCTCTCTTAATGCAATTATTGAATTCTGGGTCGTTGAGTAAGGATGTGTTAAAACGCCATCTGTTGAATGGTTTTCGTGAGTGGTTAATATTCCACGTGAGGGAGACCGGAGCATGATCACTAATGGTAATGGGGTGTATTAGGGTGTCTGAAATTTTGGAAATAATTGAGTTACTGGTTAAAAAGAAGTCAATACGAGAGTTGGAATGATGAACCATTGAATAGAAAGCAAATTCTCTTGCAGACAGGTTTTTTTAGTCGCCAACCATCGCCAAGACAAAATCTCTCATGAACTGTTTAATTGTTCCTGTGGTTTGGGAGTTGCGTGTGCTGTTTGAATTGTTAGACTGGTCTATTGATGGGTTAATGACTGTATTGAAATCTCCTCTGATTATTATTGGGAAGTCGGGCAGATTGAAGAGACAGTTGAAAAAGGTGTGAAAATAGGATGAGTTGTCTTTATTTGGGCTGTAGATACATGCAATAGTGATTGGGTTGTTGTGTATTGATATTTATTATGATAAATCGTTCTTTGGGATCTGCAATGGTGTTGTTATGAATGAATGAATGAATGAATGAGGTGTTTTTGTGTATTAAAATGGCTACCCCTCTTTGCCTGGAGTTGAAATGAGTGGAGACGATTTGACTAAATTGTGGTGTTTGCAATTTAAGATAGTCAGATGTATGATGTATGAGTTTCTTGTAGGAGGCATATGTCTGATATATAATATAAACAAAACAGAGTAGACAAGAAACAAAAAAAATACATAAAATAGAAATGCATAAAGTTAAAGTGCTAAGGTGATTGGTGAAACCAAAGTGCGTTTTAAATATATACAAGTCCATAACATGTCAGAGGGGAGAGAGAGAGAGAGAGGGAGGGAGAGAGAGAGAGGGAGAGAGACAGAAGGGGGGATTTAGATTATGCTGGGGGTGTTTTTGTCAACGTAGAGTTTGTCGACTGAAATTACTGCTTTTTTTCCTTGTGTATGTTTTGTTTTAGGATGGGGAGTAGTGTTCTGCGTCTGTCCAGGATTTCGCATGGGAGTTGATTGTTTAGTCCATAGTCCGTGCCTTTCAGTTGTCTACCCTGTCATTGTACCTGTTATTTCTGTTTGTAATGTTCGAATTTTGCAACTATGGGTCGTGGGCATTTGTTTGTGGGGGTCCGGGGTCTGATGCAGTGTCCTCTGTGGAATGTAATGTTCTTTACTGTGTCCGGGGAGAGTTTGAGGTGAGTTGTCATGAAGTCCTTCATCAGCTGTTCTGGGTCATCCTGTGTGTGTTCTGGGATGCCAGAAAAAACGAGGTTGTCTCTCATGCTGCGGGACTGAAAGTCGAGTATGGTCTCTTTCATGTCCTTGTTGTCTTTAACAATGGAGGTGAGTTGTGTTATGAGAGAGATGACGGAGTTTTGGATGGATTTGTTGTCTGTGGTGAGTGTGTCTATTTGGTGCTGGCTGTATTCCAGGCTTTCACAGAGGTGTTGAAATTCTTTGCGCAATACTTCGATGAGTCCAATACGTGCGTCTAGTCCAGATGTCCGGTGAATTATGAAATGAGTCTGACTGTCTGTATATGGTGTGGATGCGGTGTCCTGATGTCGGTCCATTGTAATCTCGTCCATGGTGCAAAGTCGGTCGTAGCAGTTGTGACATGACAGTTTCTGTGACATGAGAAATACTAATACTAACTAAACAGCCAAAAGCCATCGAATGAGTATGTACTTCCGCTCATGCAGAGGACATCAGTTGAGTGGAATGTGGCCATATGTGGCCCAGGCCACCTCTGAATGCGGTCTGAGTGATCGGATCTCAATAACAAAGACGTCACACACAACACGCTCATTCGAAAGTAAGTGGAGGCCACTGAAGTCAACCTTTACAATTTCATTTATTTTTTTGTAAGTTGATGTGCAGTGGAAGCCAGCAAATTCGTGAACAGATAAGGGGAATGAGGAGAAAGAGAGCCTTTAATGGTTTTCAATGGGAGCACCATGTATTTCCCTCATGGTATTTACACTATGCTACATGTTACAATCAGCAGCAGCGTGACGAGACGCTGAGTGTCTATTCTGAGCTGAAAGCTGCACGTTTTGGGTTTTTTTCTGGTCACAGAGAGTTTCACTTTGGGTAAAACGCTGTGCCAACACCGTAACTTCCAGCTGTCTCATCACAGCAGAGGAGATGCTGCACAAATATCACAATGACAAACCATCACATCCTACATGTACAATTTCAGAACAGCAACAACATACAAAAGAGGACAGAGAAATACTACTGGGCTGTATATTTCTTCATATATGTCCTCTCTCCCTGTGCGCTACATCCAGAGTAGAGCCATCGGCTCTCTGCTACATGCAGATGTGACACCCGCCCGACAGCACGGAGGTGTCCGGTGACCGCCAGCAGACAACAACCTCATTAAATGTACTTGAATTTAGGAATATGTAGGATATTACTACATGCATTATTGTAATCTTCCATGGCACTGGCTGCTGACTGTATTTTTTTCAGTGGAGCATGTGTCCATGTTTACAGGTGTGGCACATACTGTTGTCGTTATTATCCACAATAATGATAACTAACTCTGTGTTAGTAACACTGTGAAGCAAGTAGGCTACTGTACCTTGTGCAGACACTTTTACTCTTGTGGATATTCCATATCATCAGGCTGAAAAAAATAAACAGTCCACCTCCGCCAAAGCATAGATGTGCTCCAAAGTGCTCTAGCGCTCTTTGCTGGACATTTTCAGAATAGCGTGTGGCATTTTGAGCTTTGATGGAGACAGAGCCTCATGAAAGTGACACCAGCAATTGTCCGACCAGTACACATCAACCAAACTATCGACCAACCAACCAGAAAACATCAGCCCTAGAGGGGATATACAAAAATCAGATTAGTTTCTTTTTTGCACATCACCGCCTCAATGCTCTCCTCCTCAACTTCCTTTTTCTGTCTCTCTCTTCTCCCTGTGGGTCCTTCTCTGCCTGATCCAGCTGTGCGGGCTTTCTGAAGACCTGGCTGCCTTTCCTGATGCTCATCGGCATCATCCTTACAGTGGCCCTGGCCCTCAACCTGCGGTGACCTGGGAGGCAGGTTCAGGACACAATGGAACCCCTTCAGGTCCGATGTGGGGTTGACCTTTTAGACAACAAAGGGGTTTGGGGACATCACACGGTCTTGAGTGTAAGTAATTGAGGAGATAACGACTACTTACCTCATGTATACCAACAAAGTGCTTGGTTTGTGGGAAGCAGGCAGCCTGTTACTCCAGTGGTGAAGCCGGAATGCCCTAGTGATGGAAATTAATTTATATTCAGTGATTTATCTAGAGAGAGGTGACTTAACAGCACCAGAACTACCAACCACACAAACACTGGATTATGATTATTGAAAGCCTAACAGCAGGTTTAAGCCATTGCCACCTGAAAAGTGTAGACATTGTGTACTGCATTGATAGTTGAATAGAAGACCATACATTCTCCAAGGGAATACATTCATGCCTTGCTTTCAGATTTTGATGATCTTTACTTTGTAATAGATTGGGAGTGTAATCCTATGATTCAGTGCTTCCAGAATGCCATTTTTATACTGAGGAAGCACAAACATGTTAAATCAATTAGATGCCTTTGTAGGGAATTGATTTCATTTCATGCTTGATCTAACGTAGCTCGTCTACAGTGCTGCAACTTGAAGCTAAACATGTTTGTATTTTTGTGCATTTTCTTACTTAACTTCGTAGGACACCGACAATTCTGCATCTTCTAAAAATACATCTTTTCTCTGAGATATGTTGTGCATGCATTCCATGCATCACCTCATGGTACGACTTTTAATAGGTTTACGATAAATGTTTTCATACCTTTAACTACAGATAATCAGATTGTAGCAACCTCAGTGAATGTGGATGTAGAAGATACAGAGAGAAACCAACAGCATAGTTAAGCTTTTGGTTTTCTATGCTTGTGCCAAATGTAGGAGAATGGGAGACCAAGTCAAAACTGTGTCCATGAATATCAAACTTGTTCTTTTGTGGCACAGCTCATTGGTGACTCGAAATGAAAAGCCTGTTGATGATCAGTTATGAAACCTGCTCTGATCTTTTTGTTCAACCTGAGACCGTGATTACACTTGTCTTTTCAATGCAACTTTTGTGATCGGATGCACCAGATCAGAATTCAAGCTGTGTCCACAATTGACACTTCAGTGCGACCTGCCTCATCGGATATCGGATATATTTCTGTGCGGATATATTCCTGCGCAATAGGTGAGAGAGAGCATTCTTCTTTTCTTTATATTTTGTTTATTTTTTTTAAAGATTCTTTTATTGGCTTTTTACCTTTTATTTGTTAGTACAGCTGAAGATTGATAGGAAAGGGGGGAGAAAGAGGTGTTGAAAGAGGGGACAACATGGAGACAAAGGGCTGCGGTTCTGAGTCAAAGCCCGGGCCACTGTGGCAAGGACCCAACCTTAGTATATGGGGCACACGCTCTACCAGGTGATCTACTGGGCGCCCCATATTTTGTTTATTTTGTAATGGTGGCAGGGCTTGTACGAGACGTGCTTTGTTGAGGAAAGAGCAGCAGAGGCGAGTGATTAACAGCTATTGATTTCCTCAGTACCACAGCTATTAGACAAGGTGTCTCAGCTGTGCTGCAGCCCCAGTTTTCCTCCATCTTTGAATTTGCGCTCGCTCGGAGAGAGGAACACTCCTGTGTGGTGAGAAGATAACACAAAGTCTGCATTTGATAAACTGACCGGGTTGCGGGATTGTGCCCACATGCTATCCACACCCAGCCCAGTCGACAAAATGTTGGAATTGTATGTTTCTGCAAACCACAGATATGTTACATACGTATCATATCAAAATGTCTAAAGTGACGTAGTTCTGATCACATGTATATGAGCTGAGTTTCTCATCAGGAGGTGGAGGGGACGGATAGTTTATGCGTGTAAACTGGGCGACAGCAGCAGACGACTGTTTGAAACTGTTTTTTTAAGATCATTTTTAGGGCTTTTTGCCTTCATGATAGAAACAGCTGAATGTAGACGGAGGAGAGAGGAAATTACATGCAGAAAAGGACCAGATTCGAACCTCGGGCCGCTGTAGTAAAGATTCAGCCTTTTATACATGGGCCACCTGCTCTACCAGGTGAGCTACCAGGGCACCTTAAACCAGGTGTTTTTAACGAAAGTTCGGGACAATAATCATTGGTTTTTGTGATTTACATTGATTACGAATTTGCGTAACAAACATCCTTATTTTAACCCAAACCACAATGTTTTTCTTTGTCTTGTCTTTGTCTTACTTACTCACCTAGTCCCTTAAGCTTACGTTTTGTTTGAATTCACAAAACTGTGACCATAGTGAAGCACCATAGTTTGGCATATAAAAGTGACTGTAAAAAAAGTGCTATTTATACGCTTTACCATGAGCTCATGTTGATATCCACTACATATGAAACGTACAAATGTAACATATATGTGTGTAATGACTTTTAAATAAAACCAATATTATCTAAATACCACTGAGGGGCGAACGGGTAAAACTAGTTCAGACGCGTGTTCTGAGCAAACAAACAAATTGTCCAGGCAGTGTAACTGGCTTCGGATGCGGTGATCCATTTATTATCAGTTCTTCAGCAATGTTTCCTTCATCAAACTCAAAAGTACACCAGCCAACCTGACACTTTGAACCAATACAATTCACATTCGACAGGCCGAAATATTACCGCTCCAATACAATCCAACACAGATACAAAATGCTCTCACATATTCAAAAACTGTATGCTTCTCTGCACACATCCCTGGGCCTCCTCACCTGGCGCTTAGCTTTATGCCCTTTCATGAATGCTCCACCCCGTGGTGAAAATAAGAACTGCATGCATTTATACAATATTTAGTTCAGAATAAATAAAATAAACAAAAATTATATTATTGCTCCAACACTGTGGTTTGCAGAAACAATTCCAACATTTATTCTGGCGATTGGGTTGCCACACCTCTCTGAGATCCGAGCTCAATGCGAGTCAGATCATGTGGTCTCGCTGATCGGATCACAAATCGAGCAAGATCCAGTCTCAGAGTGTACAAACTTGACAGTTTTGTTTTTCATTACAGACTTTGACTTTATAGGAAGAAGCAAGAGTCAGTGCCTAAAAAATGACCTCTCTCACAGATCCCTTATATATTATATTTTCATTTTTTGTAGTTAATTTTGACACATTTGATTTTTTAATTTTTTAATTCCACATGATAGTTGGCACTCAAAATTCGTTGCCATGGCTGTCATTCAAATCCCTTCATTGTTTGTAATCAAACAAAAAAAGTGTTGAGCCCTCCCTTTTGTCTGTTGTGCTGCCAGAAGCAGCAGGTAGCCAGGATCCTCAGGTTTTTCACACTCACCCACCCCTGCTGAATATCCTCACTTCCCCAGTGCCACTCCTGCTTCTTTCCACCTCTGCAGATCACATTCAAAGGTCATTGTGAAATATCAGCGCTGTTTCACAAAGCTTTGATTATACACCGGCCAACATTCTGCAATAATCCAAACTAACATTGTTTAAGTGTGATCTTCTCAGTTAAAATCTGTTGTATTTTGTGTGTATTCCACCCATGTTGCCTGTAAATATTTGATCACATATTATATTGTACACCCATGTGCTCTTTATATACTTTGCAAACTAGATCAGTTTACTCTACAGATTTATCCTTTGAATCATTTATGGTGTCATTGTTGTTCTCTTTACTCCACTTGTGCATATCATCTCTGCTCGGCAGCGAGTGTGCGCGTGCGTGCGCGCGTGCGTGTGTGTGTGTGTGGGGGGTGGGGGGGG
>JAOVVB010144328.1:0-11973 GCA_028570985.1 Heterobranchus longifilis
CACACACACACACACACACACACACACACACACACACACACTCACACACACACACACACACGCAGACTGTCAGTGTGAATCCACACGTCTGAAGCCAAACATCTGGAACTAATGCTCAAGGAGAGTCTCTCTGATTTTATTGAATTATTCTCCTTCCGAGAAGAACTCTATTTGGTCGACACTTTTAGAGAGGGGGGGGGGAAGTCAACTAGACGTCCGTGGCACATCGCCCCGAAGCGGCAGTACATGAAGTGTAGCTGTCCTGTTTTTGAGCACTAAAATTAATATCATGTTTCTAAGGCAATCCCGTTAGTACTGTCTAATCCGACTCAGATTGGCAGACTTGAAGACTGGTCTCAGAGGCACTTTCGAGGATTACCCAGCTTGAGTTTTATAGACGCCACACTTGCTGGTTTGCTTTCAGAAATGAAAAACATGCCAATCTGTGTGACAAAAGCAAAACAACTGTGGTCAGTGACATTTCATACTAAAATATTTGTTGTTTACACCACACGCATTGAGGGCTGGTATGATAAAAGAATGAAGAAGAATAACAGCGAGAACTCAATACAGCACAAGCAGCATCCAATTGTAGCCAACACTCTGGGGGCTCGCAGTCTCACATGGCTTCTGAAGGCTGTCAGTGTTTGATATTTACTAGTACATTTACATCTGTTCCTGTCTGTGCGCGTATAAGAAGTTTTTGTGCTGCAGCTGGAGTTTCACTTTTCATTTACCCGGCTTTGCCATCTTCCTGTCTAGCTTTCTGTTGTCCGTTCCAGCGCCCAGAGGGGGAAACAGTAAGTCTTTCAGACAAGAGTTTTGTATCATGTCCGAGGCTTAGGTTGACATGAGATGGAAAAAAAAAGAAAAGTTGGTCCTGTAGCAATGCTGAACATTGCAACTTTAGGTTAAGTCATTATAGGTAAAATGCAGTAGATAAATTGCTTCTCCCCCATCCACTTACACAGCATTCATCAGAGAGTAGAATACATTAAAGCTAATTGAGCATTTTTGCCATTTGGGCTGTATTAATTGAAAAGCCATCACTGCCAGCCATGCACCAAATGACCACATTAACTGTCAACATTATGTTTGACATCCTACTAGATGAAGTAGTGCTTGGGGAGCTCTCAGTGGGCTCTTAGAGACACCAGACGGGAGAGAGAGAGACAGAGAGAGAGAGAGAGAGAGAGAGAGAGAGGAGCATGCTAAGCTTGTGTGTAGGTGGTCGGGCCTAAAGTCAAAGAACAAATTGCCATCTCTTTGCGTCACTGGCGCTAATCACCGATGGATGGATTTGCCGTGTCATCCAGGATTTGTGTCTGCTGAGATGAAACCGTACAAACTTTTCATGGTGTGTTGCAAGTTCACACGGAAACGAAACAGAAAATAGAATACGAGCCCCGCAGTCTATTTAGAGACGAGCTCTTACAAGCTGTTTTCCTCCATTTGCACATCATTTTCTGTTCGTGGCGCATCTATCATGTCATATCTTTAGCCTGCGAGATATTTTCACCCTCGTTGCTCCTTGGGTTTCACCCAGTTTGAGTGTCTGAGCCAAGGGAATAAGATGCAGATTCCTGTCTCCTTTGGTACTCAGTGCACTGCACTCACTCATGCGCAGCCCCGTGCACTGTGCTGCTTGTAAGATGACAACAGTGCTTAATTTTAACATAAAGGTATATGCCAGATCCCTCTAGATATTCTTTGACTTGTGCATTTGCTCAGGGATTATGTGGCATTGTGCTCTGTTGAATGTACTGCAGACAAAAAAAAAATCGCTGAAGCATTACATTTAAAATTGCTTAGCTTTTTTGAAATGCTTAAAAAACACATCAAGATGAATAAGCACCCAAACCCATTTTACTGACATAGACATAGACGAGCGAATACAGCTTTCTAAATTAAAAATGTAAATTTTTACCCATTAGTCATACTACAATAGTTTACATAATGGGATAATAGTGTAGACGGAATTATCACCTTGCAGTTGTATGCTTCCGCCAACCAGTCGAGTTGTAGTTTACATATGAAAGACTTTGAAAGAATTTAATAAAAAAGGTATGAAGTGTATTTTTTTGCGAAACATGGATGTTTAACACGATTTCCAACCCAGCAGCACAGGAGATCTAAACTATAATTTCAAGATCAGTGTCACCAATTCAATATCCGACCAAATGTCTCCCCTTCTGCTCCTGACTTACGGCGTTGAATAACGGCCAGAAAAGCGTTTTTGCAGAACATTATGATGTCACATTGAAGTTGACCTTTGACCTTTTGGGTATAAAATGTCATCACTTCATCTATTTGTGTGAAACTTTGTCGTGATAAGTGTAGGAATTCTTTAGTTGTGGCCAAAAAACGTGTTATGTGAGGTCACAGTGACCTTGAACTTTGACCTTTGACCACCAAAATTGAAATCACTTCATCTGTGAATCTAAATGGACGTTTGAGAAAATTCCTCAAGGCAATCCTGAGATATTGCATTCACAACGGTGATCACCGATGCTGAGGCATAATAACAAAAAAATATGAATAGAAATAGAAAAGAAAGAAATACAGCAGAGTGAAGGTTGACCCCTTTCCCACACCTTTCCTTAGTTATATGAAAATACAGAGCATCTAAAGCAGCTAAAACAGTTAAATGCATTTGAACAAATATTGAATAATAGATTATTAGTCAGTCGTTGTTCAGACTGCCAGCCCAAATCAGTTTTTTTGGTCATATCCAGATTCATTTTAGAAAGTCTGGACAGCAAAAAAACACAAATCCGATTTTTGCAAATCAGATCCAAACCACATTTGGAGGTTGTTTGAAATGTGATTCCAATCGGATTTCTACAGATGCGTCCGCTCTGGTTGCTCAAATCAGATTTTTTGCGCCACTCACAATGCAACACACAACGACGATGTCAAATCCAGAGTGACGGAACTGGTGAGCAGGCAGCTAGCAGACGTTAGCAGAGTGCTATCGGAGACGTGTAAAAAAAAATTTTTTAAAAAGGCGCTACAGAGGACAACAACCACAACATATATAAGGACATATATCGCTGTATGGAGGAAAGTGGGTTCCATAGGTCGTGGCTGCAGTGACAAAGAAAAATTAAGAACCTCAAAACGAACGATTAAAGTAGTATGAATACTCGGAGACAAGTCGAGTGGTCATCTTTTAGCTGTCACTGACATTACAGAAGAAGTGCATGATGTGGAAACTGCTACAAATGGTACGTTAACGTATGCAACTTCTATTCAAAGAAAACACTTGACTATTTTTAAAAAGAGATAAGTAGCTTTTTTGTTTTAATTTGAAACTAAGCACGCATCCATGTTTTCAAGTCGCCACCGTAGCTACGTGGCTACTGACGTCGTTACCACGGAAACCCATGCAGACAGGGTGTTGATGTCTGCACACACAAAATGTGATCTGGTCACTTGTAAATAAAAGTGTGGACAGTCTTAAAGATTTTCCTGCAGTCTGAATAAGGCCTCATATTCATACTGCAGCATGCGGTGCCCTGTGTGACTGTGTCCCTGGTGTGAAAAAAAAAAAAGTTGTCCTCAATCCCACCTCGAGGACATTCCTGAATCTACCAAATGTCTCCAGGGATGCTTTCATCTTAATATGCCTTGGAGACATGAGCCCCTGATGAGACTTTAATTTCCACGTTGGCTTCACTGATAATGCTGATTGGTAACCGGTAGAGACAGACGGCGTTAATATGTGGAATGAAAGTGCAGGGTGCACAGTGGTGGTGCACCTTTGGTCATTTTACAGGTGGAGGACAGGACGCACATGGAAACAGGTCAGTATAAGAATTCATTATCATTAATTATCAGTGGGTAAGAAAGAGGCTGGGGGAAAAAGTCAAAATCTCTCACTGAATCTCGTCGTTTCGATGCGTCTTTTATCATCAGATCACGCCAGGACGCATTAACTGTCGGGTCAGTCGGGTCTAGAGATGTAACGATATGAACATTTATTATCACAATTATAGTGACCAAAATTATCACGGTTATCAGTATTATCATGGTATTGTTAAAACCTGCTGAAAATGTAAAAAAAAAAGAAATACTGATATGTCACACTGAAATCATTTCGCCATGTTTTATATTAAAAAAAACACAAATAAAATTAGCAGCACTATTTTTTTTGCATAAACATGAAGCATTTTTTGTTTGCATAAATATTAAAATAGCAAAGTTATTAAAAAAATGTAAAAAGTTACATATGAAAACCATATCAAATGTGCATTAACTTTGGTATTTGAGTGCATTTAACTATATGCAATGACCCTATGCACATTTACCTAAATACAAATGAGTCTTGAGGAGACAGTGATAGCAATTGCAATGAGAATTGAGTGAGATATCAAAAGCGCGGTAATTAAACATGTTTTAATGATAACTAAAAATTGAACGGTATTACTAACCATCTGGGAATTTTGCCGCGGTTATCATTAAAACCGATAACAGTTTCATCCCTAGTCCCTGGATCTTGCTCACATTGTGATCCGATGACCCAGTCAGGATCATTCTGATCGGATTGCACAGGTGTGTGATATCTGGGCACAATCCGGACGATTTATCAAACGTAGGTCTGCATGACGAGCATCTCTCCTATGCCTCCCTGTTTAAAGTTTTGTTTCCGCTTAAAGTGAAAACCAGACATTTACTGATTTTGCTGCTTCTCAATGAAAGCTTATGAATAACAGAACAACGGGAGACTTTTATTGTTTAGAATATATAGGAAATGAAATGTGTTTATCACTGAATTAGCAGAGATTTGTCAGCGGCTGGAGCACAGCTGGATCACGGCTGGAGCACAGCTGGAGCACAGGCGGGGACAGCCGGTCTCTTCGCAACAAAGTGCATCTCTCATTACAAAATAAACTAAATATAAAGAAAAGAAGAAGGCTCTCTTGTGCACCAAGTGTCATTTTGGACCGATCACTGTCCGACCAGGCAGGTCGCATTAAAGTGTCAAATGTGGACACACACATGCGGACACATCTGTGTTCTGATCTGGCGCATCTGATCACAAAAATTTGCATTGAAAAGACACGTGTAACCGCAGCCTCTGACACTGGTAATGAGGATGGACAGCATTCACCATGTTGTCATTTTTAGTCATAAATGGCATGTCTTTTATCAATGGATCAAATGACTATAATGTGAAAGGGATTGCGTGCAATGACGAGCATGACCCTGCAGTTCCTGTCAACATTTTCGAGCTCATTATTTTGGTTTTCTGGCCTGCGATTCAGTCGCCTCATTTCCAGACACAGCAGGCAGATGTGTTGAACAAAAAAAAGCTCTGATAAACAGAGTGCACACACACAAAAAGTTAGCGGTTGGTGAATATAGCAAAGCATTTAGCAGCCAAAGAGCCTAAAAACACCTCAATGCCTCAACTTCAAATGATCAAACATCTGTTTTGAGTGAATAATCCCAAACAATAACCAATTATGAGTTACCTCGCTGACCTTAGAGGTAAATATTACGCTCACGCTAATGATATGATAATGGGAGATGAAGCCGAAGAATAGAAAACATGAAGATGCCATCGCGGGCTAATAGACCTGCTCAAACCTTCAGAAACACAGAGGTCCACAGACAATTTTCCAACAGCCAGATTGTAATCCTATTATATCAGGCACTCTGCTCAGACAAATGAAATCATCTGCTGCAACTGGAGGGAGGCCAAGTTTACATAAATAAATTAAGAAACAGATTCACTTCCACCCCCTTCAGTGATTCCACCTGGATCCCCCAAACAGAAAAACAGCATAATTTCACTGATAAGAGCCACTAAATAAATTGCACTCAAATTGTATTTGATTCAAATGGGTCTTCATGTTTTTACCCTTAACATTTATAATACATTGGTCATCGCAGGCATACGTTTTATTCCTCCAAAGTAAATACTGGGAAAGTGAGAAAAATGCAATTTAAGCTTAATCTGAATTGAGTGCAAATGACGCTAATCAAATGATTAGTGAGACCTTTGCTGGAATATGACTTTCACACACAGAGCAGATAGTAGACAGACTAGAACGTGGCCCTTCATAATGTTGTGACAGCGATTCCCAACCAGGCCTTAGGTTGTGCCTTAGGGGGTACCTCTACATTTGCCACAGGGTATATGAGGAAAAATGATAGAGTAGCTCAACTATTTGGATGACAGATTTAAAAAAAAAAAAGTTTTATATATTCGCTTGAGTCAGCTGTAAGACCTGAACTAGGGCTGCACGATATGAGGAAAATATGCGATAACGTTGTTGAATATTGCGATAACGATATTACTTGCGATAAACAGTCATATCAGTTCTGCCTTTCTGCTGCTTTCAGTGTTGTGCTGAAATACAACAAACAATTAAAAAAAGAATGATAGTTACATTTTAAAGAGCAGTTTTCTACTGATACTCTAAACTAACTCAAAAAATCCCTGAGTGTTTTTCACGATATGTTGCAGTATTTCCCAATGTGTTTATTGCGATGACGATTAAAAAAAAAACATATATTGTGCAGCCCTAACCTCAACACAGAATAGTTAGGTAAAAGTTGAATAAACTGTTCAAATTACCTAAAAGTAAAAACAGTAAAAAAGATCTCAAAGTAAAGCAGTTGAAAAAAGATAGCAGTGGATAAATGGTTGAAACAGTAAAAGTAATTAATAAATGGTTGAAATAGCTCAGGACACTTTTCATATCGAGCAGGACTCGGACCCAAGAGCAAGCAAAAGTAATGGATGAATCGTTATAGTTATCTAAGTAATAGATACATGGTTAGCTTGGATAAATGGCTGAAATAGTTAGCTAAATGTAGGCCTAATGGATAAATGGCTATAGTTGGCTCAGTAATGGATAAATGATTGAAATTGTGAGCTAAAAGTAATTAGAAAACAGTGATTAATGGTTGAAAATAAATGCTATTTAAATTAAATGATCAAAGGTAATTGATAAATGGTTGTAATAGTTAGCTAAAAGTAATTGATTAAAGTAGCTAATGGATAAACTGTTGAAACAGATTCCACTCCAAATGATAGAAAGTACAAATGTAAACTTAACTGACCTAAATCCCTACAGCGATACAAGCTTTCAATAAGTAACATCCTCTACTGCTACTAATGTAACTGTGGTGTGTAATCCTTGTCTTTTTGGATAATTTAATTGTATAATCTTGTATGTTTTATTTGTTTGTACTGCACCTATACTGTGGAAAAGAACATAACAACAAAACAATATCCACTTCTATAAAATCTGTGTGTTAATAACACGACATACATTTAAAATCAATTCAAATTAATGCGATGGTGTGAATAGGTCCTTGAATTCTGACAGGGCTGTAGCGGTTGGACAAAAAAGATCAGCATTGGCAGTGTGTGCACACGCTCATTGCACACACACGTGTGCAGTATCAAAGAGGGAGTATAGGCTACCAGTGTCTGAAAGAGTTAATGAGCTTGAGCTTCAAGGTAACAGCCTGTTTCAACAGGCCAGTCTGGATGGATGGGGCTGTTTGATCGCTTGTTATCCAGGTGCGCTGCTCCAAGGTTGCCGTGTTATTGCATCTTGACTAATTATGTAAAGTCAATACCAAAGTCTTTTCACTTCAATATTCATTCAGCTAGGCAAAGACCCTTCCCCGCTGCTACAGTACTAAAGCTACATCTGAAAATCCTGGGCCGGGGCTTTATTACAGCCACGATCTGATCCCTGTACTCCGTCTGAGCTGTTGTTGTTTGTTCAATGCCCCTTAATGGCAGAGTATCTGGTCAGCTTTGGGTGGAAAATAAATGTCTGTCTTGTTGAGACTGATTTTTTTTTTCAAGCAAAGATGTTGCAAAGAAAGATTGTTTGGTCAATGTGTACTGGTCCGACCAAGATCTCACTGGTCGGACAATCGCTGGTGTGACTTTCATAAGGCCGTCTGTCTCCATCAAAGCTCAAAATGCCACGCCCTGTTCCAGCAAGTAGTGCTACAGCGCCTCTCTGTCACCAGAAAAAAAAGGCAAACGTGCAGCTTTCAGCTCAGAATAGACACTCAGCAGATTGCGACACTGCTGCTGACTGTAACATAGTGTAAATACCATGAGGTAAATACATGGCGCTCCCATTGAAAACCATTAAAGGGGACCGGGACCACCACCACCACCACCCCCCCGACCAATCAATTGGTTGAAGAGCAGGTAGACTTTTGGTTGACCAAGATTTGCCCTACAATATAGGCTATGTATTTGTCGGTGGCAGTGTGTGTGTGTCTGTGTGAACATGTGTTGTGGAATAGGTAGGTGTTAGCCTTTGTTTCCTAAAATAGTCTGTTTCATCTCCCTGAATAAGCTAAAATAGATTAATGCAATTTCAATCTAAAATCCCTAAAAATGGAAGGATATTGTGGCAAACATGTCATTATCTTGGCCCTGAAGAAATTATACGATGAATTAAAAACAGGAATTGAAATGAGGACTTCACTGACACTGTGAGAATTCCCATTAGTGGCCACGAAAATGAAAGATCTTTCATCAAAGGCTGAGATGACAGCACTGTATCATTCACTTCTAGCAGCTGGATGTGCCTTTTTCTGCACGAACCTCAGATTAATGCTTATCTGTAGTTCTACAATGTAACACTTGAGTTTTCTCCCTCTACTTAATCAGATTATTTAGTGCACCCGTGGAGAACAATTTTCAATGACGAAGGAAAAAAAAAAACACACCTCTCTTTATAGTTCCAATGAGATAGATAGTTTTCCTGATTTGAGTCTTGTTGACATGTACCTGGATATTTTTGTAAACAGATATTTTCCTCTCCGTTTTGGCCTCTCATCCACATGTAAACAAACTTTTCAGTCACCAAAACGGATATTTTTTTCAAACGCCTTCTAATAGGGCAGCACAATTAATTGAATTTTAATCACAATCACGCTTTTGGCATTAACATGATCGTCTGCGATATTGATATTTAAAATGCGTGCTCCGCTCATAGAAATCTCCGCTGCTCATCACATCAAGTGCTTCCTAAACTAACACCCAGTCAGCTTTCAGGGTTTTGTTTAATGCAAGATGGTAAGGTTAAGCCTGGATTTGCAGGGAAAATGCCGCAACACTGTGCATATGGAACCTGCAAGTCTCACAGCAGTCTAATGTCGTGTATACACCAGGCGCGAATAAATTAATTTGCATGAAAGTAATTACACATATGGTCAATGTAAAGATGCAATTAGCAGGGAGATCTTGGCAAAGGATGACATCATCTCCTCAGTTCATGCATGCCCAGTGTTGCTTTGTGTAATGAGCATGCACCAGAAACAACAGCTATGGCTACATGCTAACGGCTAACGGCTCCCGTTAAGCTAAGCAGCAACTCACATTTCGGTTTTGCACCTTAGACCGTGTACCAGAAAGAAAAATAAATAATTAGCTTCTATTGTTTTACTGTTGTGTGATCTGTTACTATCTATGTGTTACTACTGCCAAAGCTAAAGCTAATGCTCACTGTCTGCTCAGATTCTTCTTCTCTGGTGTTTGATGTGTCGTAGCCTTTATCGCCCCCTACTGGCCCGACAAGCATTTACAGTGTTTATGTGTTCTAATGTGGAAAGAGATATTTATCAAAACGGAGGTCGTGTGGATGGATTTATTTTTATTTTTTATTTTTTTTTAAACTGAGGAGAAAAACATCCATTTATAAAAATATTCCGATACATGTAAACAGAGCCTTGAAGAGTGGATTGCATCATGAGCGTAAACACTGTTGTCCTGCAATACCCAAATTATATCAAATGTGAAGTAATGACCCCAAGTGTATTACATTTTAATGGCGTTATTACAGCATACGAGTACAATTAGTTCATCAGCAAAAAGAGGAGATAATTTCCAATGGCTCAGCTCCATTTAATGGCAGTCCCAGAGATGCTGGCGCAGCAGAATAAGAGCCTGTATCAGAGGACTGCAACAGTGGGTGACATTTAGAACCACAAACAGCTACTTTTAAGTTGTGATTGTGGAGGCAATTTACCTGAAGAGCCACTGCACTTAGTAAAAACTGGTGCAAGAACGCTTAAACAAAAAGGAGCATGATTGGCTTCTTTATTCATAGAAAATATGTTGCCGTGCAAAATCACTCTTCGGTTTAATTGATAATTTACAATTACGCCAGGCATTTCTGCGGATAGTCGGATGCTGCCACTTTATTATATCCTGTAATGTTCCATCATAAAAAAGGTAAGTTGGTAGAGATCAGATGATGTATAGCTTCAGCAACACCCATTCCATGACATCAATTATTCTTTGACAGTTTCACGGTTGTCGGGCCACCCATAATGATATCCGATGGGTCAACTTGAAATTGGACAGGTGAGACGGTATGTCATCTTGACATAAGGACAATGGGAGCAGCATGAGCGTTGATAGCTCGAAAAATTGATTTAGGGGCATTTTTGCCAACATTTTTAGCAGGCGTGAAGATCATCCTTACATATTTCCACTGAAGGGCTATTTCAGAGATGATAAATTTCAGTAAAACAAGCTTTAAAGGATTATATTATCTGTGTTTCTCTTGTCTATTATTGGAGAATGGTGTTTGTGTAGTGAAATGTTTCTATAGTATGAGAATGTTTAAATATAAAAACTGTACAAAAGTTGCACATGTTATGATGCCGTCAGTTGAAAAATAGAGAGTGAACCTCTAAAAGCGAGAAGCCTGACAGAAGTGAAGCCTGTGAGATTACCGTCGACGCCCGAGTTGCCATGGCTGCATAGCGAGAATCTCTGATGTTTATTTCCCCCCAATGCTTTTAAAACTGCAAGACAGGAAATACTAATCAGACTCAAAGTTCTTTTATTACACCGTGAAGAATCATGTAGCCTTTGCGGCCGCTGCCTTGTTCTTGTCACTCCTTAAAAATGATAAATGATTTTGCAATGTATTAAATACCTTGAGCGAGACAGGGAGAGTGCAGATCTGTGGGTGGGAGCTGATAAAGGTGTCCTTGATATATTTCATGCAAGAAAGATTCACAGTGGATTAAAACAAACTAGACTATTGCAAACAGCTCGGCTCTGTGGAGCTGAAAAAGCTTCCCGTGATTTGCCTGCAGTATCTCTTATTGCTCAGTTCTAGTCTCTTCTGCAGATAACTTGCTATATAATGCAAGAACGGAGAATTTGGCACTGCATTGAAAAGAATGGGAAAGCAGCTGTGAGTTATCTGAGGTGGCGAAATTAACATTTGTGCAGACTACTGGTTCCCAACCTGGGGGTCTAGACCCCAAATAGGGGTCGCAAAAGCTTCAAGGGGGGGGGGGGGCGCGAGGCCTTTTTAATTTTAATGGGTATATACACTTATCTATATCTCCACATTTCCTTCATTTGTGTGAAGAAAACTACAGTTTTGATTATTTCAGATGTAGAAATGTAAGATATAAATGTAAAAAAAAGCTCACATGATAAAAGCACGGTGAAGACCTGAACACAATATTCACAGAGGCTTCGCTCTCTGCTAAACAACCTTGTCCTGCATTAGAAATGTACGCAGCTAAAACAACCAATACAGACAGAAAATTGTATGAAATGTTCCTAAAAATAAGAGGAAAACTCTGATGCAATATTCACATTAAATTATCTGCTGGAAATTCATCCAAATCCCTTGTTTTTACACAAACTTCCTGTAGTTACTGCACTATTTGAGTTACAGTTGTGCTGTACTGTTATTGTTATATGCATTGAATATAATATGAAATATCCATAAAATATGTCACTCAGTCAGGGGATGTCAGTTTACTCAATGATAGAAAAGGGGTCCCTTAAGGAAAAAGGTGGAGAACCACTGGTGTAGACAATAAGCCACACAATGGTGAGATGTATGCCTGATCAGAAGTGTTTTCAGTTAGTTTTGGTTTCTACCTCTGATGAAGAGCAGCCGCTTCTCTAAACGTTGTCTCCTCCAGAGACCAGAGTCCCAAACGGGGTTC
>JAOVVB010144338.1:0-11973 GCA_028570985.1 Heterobranchus longifilis
AGGGCGCGCCGCTTTGAGTGACAGGTGGGTGCCGTCACAGGAGACTGTAGGCTTCATTCAGCACGCCTCCGCTCCACGCTCCGCCTCTTTGCACATTTTTGGAGTCAAGCACTGCCAAGATGGCGACAGCCGGAGCCACCCACAACTGAGCTCAGAAACCTACGGGTGACAACACTGAGTCTATGTCCATATTTTAAACCGTCTACGACATTTTGGGGATAATATCGTGAATCGCAATTATTTTGGCCAGGACAATCGTGACATGAAATTTTCATATTGTGACAAACTGCGCTCATTTAGCGCTCCACGCAAGTCAAACAAATGAGAAGATCCATTTCACTGTTTGACCCAGCTCTGATTTTCTCCAGCTGCCGTGAAGTCAGACGCACCGTCCGTGTGTGAATATAAAAAGCTCGAACTTGCCAGCTACACTTCCTCCGCAGGCATTGTGCTTGAATTGAAAACAAAACAAGAGTGTGCTGGTGTGTACTGTATTCGGGGCAACAATGCTCCTGGGCTTTTGAGTAATCCATCATGCCCCGTCACCTCTGGCAACTAGCGGGTGTGTGAACAGAGTGCCGGTGGCTCCAGGATCTCCGTCACAGGGGTGAGAAGAATGGCTGTTTGTCCAGGATGGATGGGGGGGGGGGCTAGTGCAGGCAGTCGTGGGGTGGGTGACCCCTGGCCGCTGTGAGAAGAAGCCATTATTACCAAGTCCAGGACTGGAATAATGAACTCTATTAAGAGACAAGCTGCTTCAAAGGCCAGGCAGAACAAGCAGCAGCGGGGTGACAGCACAAGGTCTTTGTCTGGCCATGAAAAGCTTTCTTGTGACTTTTGTGATAATAGTAAAGGTCCATTCTGCATATTCGCTGATATTTATGCGTATGAGTGGGCTGAAGGCTTGAGCGCAGCCAAAAAGGATTGCGTCAGAATGTCCTTGTGGCGTATGGTGAAAAGGATAACACGCAGATACAGACTTGTGAAATATTCACATTAATTACAGACACACAGCGAGGACGTTTGAAGCAGAGGGAGAATTATTACGCCCTCTACGTCTCGGTGCCTGGCTGCGCTGCCTCCAGAGGAGAAGACTCTCACTTCACCCTCAGTCATTGGCTCTATTGTGCTTTTTGACTCAGATCACTATCACGATGGCTTTATTGTGCCAGGAATCTGGCAGACAAAAAGCAGGAAATGGCTGGGAGTCACGCAAGGGATCTGGAGAGGCATGTGGGGGAGAGCGGCGGAGAAAGGCTGTGTGTGTGTGTGTGGGGGTGTGTGTGTGTGTGTGTGGATGGGGGGGGGGGCCAGAGGGCAACAAACAGACATCTACTGTATGTTTCAGTGTCTTTAATTCAAGAAAATAAAAAACAGTAGAAACCATACTTGCCAACCTTTGAGATCAGGAAAATAGGGACAGGGTTCCCCATCTAATTCAAGGACTTTTCAAGGACTTTCCAGGTCCAGTTCCCTCAAATTCACACGGATCAACGTGCATTACTGTTACAACACTGCGGGCAACCCTGTCTCCTAAAAAAAATGCGTTCCCAAACAACTAAACTGCATTCTCAATTACGTTTCCAGGGAGACTTTCTTTTTTTTCACCATGATTACGGCTGCAGTTTTAAACACCTCGTGATATAAAACTACTTGTTTAGGTTTAGGAAAAGATTGTGGTTTTGGTTAAAATAAGTAAGTTTGTTAAGTAACAAAATATAATTACTACGTTCTTTAGATAACAACGTTGACACGAACCGCGGCCTCCCGGGTGAAAGTCTGTGTTCTTTTTGTACTACGTCAATAACAAACATAATCTGGGAGAAAATACATTTCTCCTAGAGACGTAATCGAGAATGCATTTTCGTTGTACGGGAGAACTTTTAGGAGACCAGGCTACTATGGGAGACGACGGGAACGTTAAGTTAAAAAAATATATCAAAAGAACTTAAATTTCTATCCTTGCACAAAATATATAAATTCAAGCACTTTCATTGAAACCAAAGCCGTTTGTTTCCTGCATTCTGGTGACTTTTAAAGAATGAAAAAAAAACTAAATAAATATAAAAAATACTTTTAATTTTAATTCTCAGGAAAGAATACAGAATAGTTTGAACTTCAATCTCTGGCATGAACTAATATTAATCCGTTTTCAGGAAACAACATTTGTTGTAGCTCTATTGTTGTCCAGGTGGAGACCTTTAGAGTCGTAGGGCTTATACTCTCTGAACTGCGCCAGAAACAGGTTGTGATAACAAAAAGGAAGAAAAGGTGTGTAAAAATGTGTCATAAATCTGGAGAAATACGGGAAAAGTGTGACCCCGGGAGGAAACCGGGAAAGGGTAATGAAAAAGTCTCCCAGGAAAATCGTGAGGGTTGGCAAATATGGCGTAGACGTGTGAACAATCCCTGAAAGCTGCGTTATAACGGAGCCGTGTGACTCCTGTAATGAGAAGGGGGATGTGTCGTTACCTGCTCCACAGTGAGCGGCGAGCAGATCTCCTCTCCGCGGAGGATCATGGAGCGTTGGGTCAACACCTCCGACAGCTGGAAGGAGTCCAGGCCGAGCAGCTCGCTGACATTACTGACAACTGACACACACACACACACACACAAATGTATTATGTAGTGTGTGTTTAACGTTCAGGTGTCTCCTCTTGATGTCAAACAACAGACGTGACATATAGACTGTGATCCTATACGGTCTATAGGAAACTCTACTCTGCTGGCTGTGCTGTCACTGTAGTTCACTGGTTCTGTGGAAAAGAGGTCAGACGCAGCGAACAAAGGAGCGTTGAGCTCATGTTACAGCCTGTTCGGAGCTCCGTCTGCTGCCGGTGCGACGTCAATCAAACTCAGGGGCACCAGGAGTACAGCAGAGTGGTCCAACATCAGCGGTGAGCTAATTATCTGCTTGAGAAAATGGAGGTTTTCTACAATAAATTCCAGCAGAAATCATTTTAACTGGACCTTGCTTTGCCACTTAAACCTGAATGTTTTTTCCATTAAATAGCATTAAAAATTAAATATTTGCCCACTGTTTGATAAACATCACATGCACCCAGCACTTCGAGCTGTTGGTTGCAGCATTTTCTCCGACACACTGACATTTCTGTTAAGTGTCATGAGGTTAAAAAGGTTTCTTTGTCTGGATGCCAAACGAGAGCTTGATTGGTAAACACTGTGTTTTTTTTTCCAGGGAATGAGTAAATTCTGAAACACTTTAATTTATCTGTAATTTCCAAATAATTTCCTAATGATTTCCTAGGAAATGTCCTAGAAATAACTGTCAGGGGGAAACAGCAATTTCCTTGAAAAAACGGCTCCATTTAAACCAGAGGAAATATTCATTTAATACAGGGAACTTCCATATCTTCTGAATTGTATGTTGACAAATTTCACCTTTTGGCAGAGTTCATCTGACCTGCTGTGTATTGACTAAATTAAAAGACACACCAGTCTAATTAACTATAAGTTGTACCAAATGACAGTTATCTCCGCCAAGGAGGTTATGTTTTCGATTCGGTTTGTCTGTTTGTCAGCAGGATTACAGAAAAACTCCTGGTCTGATTTTCATGAAACTTGGTGGAAGGGTGTAGCATGGGCCAAGGAAGAACCCATTACATTTTGGAGCAGATCTGAATCACAGGACAGATACATTCATTCTTTTTTATTTTAGTTAACACTGAGAGATAGGGTGTTATGTTGCGCTCCCTGAGTTAACTTCAGGTTGTTTCTAGAAAACTTTCTAGGAAATTATTCAGAAATTACAAAGACAAAGCATTCCTGGGATTCCTGGGATTATCTGCCTCCTCCAGAGTTTCACCAGTGTGGTACAGATGGAGGATGTGTGTACCACTTTTGTCAGGATCAACCTAAACACTCTGAGTAGTAAGATCTGTTATTATTCTCTTAATTCTTCCTCCTACCCCCTTTGGAAGTGATCTGAGCTCCGCCAGCGGTCATGAATTCGATGTTGCCCATCTGGAGGACAGCAGACAGCAACTTGAACACATCTCTGATCTCCTCCTCAGTGAACTCCATCACTTTCAGCGCCTCCTGCAACACCACACACACAACATTTCACTAGAAACACACGAGACCCATCCAAGATGCACGACAGCAGTTAAACCTCATTTTATTATTCCTTGGAGCTACAAAACAATTATATGAACGTAATTCAAAATGTGCATCCAAAGCCAACGTGACACAATTAAAGAACACGTTTCTCCCAAGCGTATGTATGTTCTCTAGAAGTCAAGTCTTGGTAAGGCTGCGTTACACTCCTGATGAAGGCTTATGGCGCCCTCTGGGGGTAAAACCACGTACACTAACTGCATTTTCCTCCCACTTGTCCTTATGTTCCTGACTTACCATCACACTGTCAAAGAGCTGCTTGTCATCCAGACTGCTGTCCTGCACGCAGCCCGACTGACTCAGGTAGTGATACGACTCCGGGCCCTCGGACAGGAGGTACATGTCTGCAACACACGGACATGAGGAAACACACACTAAAATAAATCAAATGTAATGCATTCATGCATAACAGCATGAAAAAGCATTTAAACACTATACAGAATCAGAATATCTTTATTGTCATTGTAACATGTGCAACAAAATTAAGTGCAGTCCTTATTCAGTGCAAAAGTTAAGAGGTAGTAGAATAAAATATATGCTAAATAAATAATAAAAATAGTAGTAATACTAAAAATACTGGGAAAAGGGATAGCTATTACAGCTAGAGATCCTGTGAAAACTTGGTGTATTCTTTTAAACGAACCTCTGTGGTCTTTGTCCGCCCCTGCTAACAGAGCGTAGAAGATGTGGTAGTTTCTCTCTCCGGGATTCTGTCGAACCACGCGGTTCTTGGAAGAGAGAAAAGACGGTTAGAAGAAAACATTAAAAGCATTTCAGGAGTGAATGGATTTTGCTGATGAGTCAAATAAACAACTTGCTGATCCCAGTCGCTGCTCCTGAATGTTTCAACACAAACTTACCTTTTCCAGCAAATCTGATGATTGAAAGTCAAGGAGCACAATGAACATTTACAGTGGATACGTCCTCTGAAACTATGACACTATGGAAATGTGATTTCTCTGCTGTATATCTAAGTGCACCGTTGAAGGATACAGTCGATGATGCAGCCTCCCTGAATGTTTCCGTTCTGGGAAAAGTGGAGCTGGATAAATTTCCCAAAGCGACTGGAGTTATTGTTGTACACGGTCTTAGCATTCCCAAAAGCTTCCATGATGGGACTGCAGACACAGGAAAAGCAATCAAACAAATCAAGGAAATCTTTTTCACATATCCCACGACTGTCCATCACCGTGTGTTTTGATCAAGATGTTGATCCAGATGCAGCTTTTGTGCAGCCTGTGTGAAAGTATTTTGTGATTTATATCAGTGACTAAAAAACGTTTCTGATATTTGAATGGAATTCAGTATATTCATCAGTATTGTGGGTCGCCACAGAGATTGATTGCCAGACAAATGATCAAGTAAACTTGTTGAATGATATATTTCTGAGTGCAGCCCTCAATGGGTCGCCACAAAGAGCCACTAACCAAATAAACACTTTTTGTTCATTGCTTAAATTCTGTGGTTTTTCACAGGAATGTTTGTGACTCATGATGGTCAAAATGGTGTCTTAGAGATTTTAGAGTGCCGTTATGGTGTAGACTCTGTTAGTCAGTGCAAAGAAATACATTTTAATACCACAAGGACGATGTCGGACTAATGTTGTTATAACGTGCCTTGGTAAGCTCATAGTGCAGGACATACATGACAAGATTCAATACAGATTACTACTAAAACCATTATAGAGACAAAACATGTTGAAGATAACAACAAAATACACACTTCAGCTACACAACATTGAGATATCTGCAATTTATTTTTTATAAAGACTGATTGCTCCATTAAGTGACAAACTGATGTTTAATGATGCTCGATTTCCACTGACTGCAATAGTTAATAGAGTATAGAGCTCAAAATACTGTCAAAAATTCAGTTTTTTTAGATACAATTCTGAAATTTACCACACTACATCTACCATCACATCAAAATTATGTCATTTATTTTCATGAACATTGGAGATTTATTTAGTAAGAATTTGCTTAGTTGTTTACAGTAAAACATTTTGATGCACTGTGGGCTCAATTTTTGATGATTAAAAAATCTGGCTGGACGTTTTGTGGAGGAAAGTCTGAAGATGCAGTGTAGCTAGTTTTGTGTCATTTGAGCGAAAACATGTGGGAGGAGAATTCCTGCCACCAAGAAGAATTTCTGCAAATACAAGAGGGGCCAGCCCCTAATAACAAAGAAAAGATAGCAGGTTCTGATTCTTGAATGAGATTGGTATACATAAACAGAGCTGGGGTCAGAGGTCGGGGTTTAAACAGTACCTGCTCTGGACGAGAGCCTGCTCCACCCTGGTGGTCCTCTCTGACAGAGGAGTGGCTGCTGAGTTTTGACTCATCACTGACAGAAACTTCAGCAGCAGCTTGGTGCTCTCTGTCTTCCCGGCTCCGCTCTCCCCACTGACGACACAAAGACAAAGACAGAAGGACATACATGAGTGGATCTCTGTCCATTTTCTGTAAAAATATATAGGACCCATACTTTTTCTCAGTCATTTTAACACGTTTGCTGAAAATAGCTCTACAGTTTCAACTGCAGCTAATTGGGATCTTAATAAATTAAATTAAATTAAATTAAATTAAATGTATAAAATTACATATTTCACTTTTGTCCTTGTTTAACATTTAGGGTTTTTTTGTCCCAAAATATGTATGCAATTTTATGGTACATACAGTATAACGACTGTTGCCATATTGTAATACAGTACTGTGACACAATCATTGTATCAGTATAGGATACAATGCACATGTGTGTATCCAATGAGCTCTAATTGGGGTAATTTCACAATCATCTTCTCAGAGTGAAACTATAAACATATAGTTGATACTGCAAGATTGTTAGAATTCTGCAAAGACACAAGTGTTTCTTATTTTGGCAAAACTCACAGTAATTGCACTGATAAGTAAAATGAGAAACAGTAAGAGAATGTTTAGACTGTCCTGAGGATGTAATGATGCAATCAGTGCATAAATACAAACAGGTAACAAAGCAACACAGTAGAGGTGACAGACTGGAGTGTTTTGTAAATTGAGTTTGAACAGGTGAGATGTGAGTGAGACCAGATAGTAATCAGGGTGTGGCATTTTCCAAGTGGCCTAAATGATGCGTGTTAAATGATGTGATTTGTGCTTAAAGTTTTGCAAAAATGTGATTTAAATTGAAAACAATGGATTTGTGCTTGGAGTTATGCAGTCTGGATGCTTGTTATTGATACATGAGCTTCAAGTTTTCAGAATTGTGTGCATAGTTTCAGTTTTTGTGTTTATACAACGGAGAAAAACTATAATCAGCACCCAGGTCAGTCCTGTCAGTGTTAAACTGCTAAAAAAGGATTTATTGATTTATTTTTAATATAATTTTTTAGGTTCATATTACTTTTCTTATCCATGTGACTTTTTGTTACAGGATAATGTCTTTGTGTTTTGAAACTAATTAGTTGTATTCAAATTGTAATCAGTTCAGCTTGTTTGTTCTCATCAAAAGTTGGGGAGACCCGTAATAAGCCTTTTAGACTTTCGGCCTCCCTTGCATATTAAATGTTAAGTTATTATTTAGATTGTTCTGTTAATGTTCTTTTTTATGTGCTATTAAATATCTATCTAATCTATCTATGATATGTTTAGTTTCTCACAGCCAGAACTGTGTAGTATGGATTACTTCCAATGATTTTGTAATAATAAGAGTCTTTTTTTAATTAAATATGGATCCTCACCTGATGAGAACACACTGGCTGTCGTGTCTCTTCCACAGGCAGCAGTAACACTCATTGGCCACGGCAAAGATATGAGGAGGCAGCTCCCCCATCTGGTGTTTGCTGTACAGGTCGACTGCAGTGCCGTCATACAGGCCCGCTATCTGCTTATAGGGATTCACTGCTGCCAGGATCGAACCTATGTTGGTCTGAGGGAAAGGAAAACACACACACAAGTACGAGGGAGAAAGAGGAGATAAAAACACAAAAGGAAGACACAGATTATCAGTGAAAGATGACAGAATACACACAGTATGAAAGAAAAAGGCCTGGTATTTATACTAGAGTTGCAACTTTTACATCTTGTACAAATTTGTTCTTATTTTGTTGATTTCTGGGATTCACCAATGTTTTCTTATTTTTGCTCTTGTCTTAGGTAAGAGAAAATTTCACAAGTGATTGAGAACACTCTTACCAAGACAAGAAAAAAGCATCACTGTCCGCAAACTGTTTGTCCGACACAAGGAAACATACATTTTAAATTTGAGGAACATAAAGCATGATTAATATATGTGTTTGATTTTCCTGTAACGCCAGTACTGACGCTCTGGAAAATCACATTTACTTTGCTTAAATTTATTTAACAGTACATCGATTTAATTACTGCTGAAGTTCTTCTTCTTCTTCTTGCAGACTTTTTTTGAAGTCTTGGGCATGTGCCACAGTATTTGCACACGGCGCACCTGTCCTTATATAGTGTTTAGGGAGTGTGTTACTAGTGTGTAATAAACAATTTATGATCAAGTGGGATTCATCATTCAGCAAACGTAACATCTGATGCATCTGGAGTTTGAGAAATGTAAGAGAATGTTGCTGCATGAGGCCCATTGAACTTAATTCCAGCAGTTCAGTAGAGTCACCCAGTTTCCTGTGACACAATATTCTTAAACTACTGCATATGTCCTAGTTAGCACCGAGGCTGGTAGTATTTTAGGATCCATTGCTCCTGCTCGGGTAATACGCTTTGGGGAAAAGTGCAGAACAAAAGTGTGTTTGTGGGTCATCTTTCCACAATGACATCGTTCTGCGATGCCATGCAGACAGACAAACCCTCCAAGATGAGATTAGGAGATAGGATTTCAAAAAACATAGTTACCATGTGACTGTGGGCAATGATTATTTTAATAAAGCCTGGGTAGTGTTTCAAGAGGACTTCAGTGCTCTGCCGTGAAAATAATCCTGCAAGTGAGACTGGGTAAAATAAAAAAACCACACATCTGAAATCTTACATATCCAGCTCTGAATACTCTTCAGTGTATTCTAGGAGTTATCTGCATTTTGTTACGTGTTATTTAGTGTTGCTATATTTAGTCTGCCTTGCTTCCTTCTGTTAAAGTTAATTATAGTATTTATTTCCTATGATGCCCCCCCAAAAAACAGTGTGCAAACTTGTTTTATTCAGTTGTGCAGCTTAAACATGCACTGGATAGAGTGATCCAAATAGTAATTGCAGAGTAATAGCAGGAATGTGAGAGGAAATGTGGGTCATGCTCCTTACTCAAAACACAACACATCTTGTTGTTGTGTTGCATTTGCCTTACATAAAAAGAAATCACAACAAAAACTGACATTTCCAGTTGATGTTTTAGATGATTTGAGATTTGAAACACTTTATAATCTCAGTCTAGCAGCGCTGAACATCCCAGTTCCCAGAAAAAATTTAAATACCAGTAAAAACAGCGCTTTTCGCTTTGCGACAACTCAAAGAGCTTTTACACTACTAGTCATTCACCCATTCAAATACTGGTGACAGAGGTTACCATGCAAGGTACCTGCTCATCAGGAGTGATAAACATTCACACACACTCACACGCCCTTGGGAACAATTTGGGATTCAGTATCTTGCCCAAGAACACTTCGACATGTGGACTGCAGGGCTCGAACCACCGACCTTCCGGTTAGTGAACGACCGCTCTCCCTACTGAGCCACAGCCGCCCCATACACCCCCGACCGAGACAATGGACCCACAGCTTCCAGACACATCATGGTGGTACACGTTCAATGTGCTCACAGATTAAGACTTACATAGATGTTGTCTTTCTGGTAGCGCAGTAAGAGGTTGTGCATGATGGCGGCCTCGTGCAGCTCTGCCAGTGTGGACATGTCCTCTACTCCATGGATGCTGCTGGGGTGCATCGGGTACACCGCCTCCCTGCTCAGCTCCGCCTTCTGTAGGTAGATCACCTGGAACAACACAAACACACACATGTCCAAAACGTTACTTTTCACAATTCTGTATGTAAGTGCTTCAATTAATTGGATTAATAACACAAGACAAAACGAGAACATCATTGCAAAATGGAATGCGGCACAATAATCGTTTTATCTCAATTATCTTGTTTACATAATTGTTGGAAGCCAAAATCATAATTGAAAATAAAATTTGATTAAAGAGATATTTTGCCGATTTTGGACCAGCTCTGTGTCATCTGTGTGTGGTGTGTGTGTGTGGATGGGCGGTGTTTGGCCTCCCTGCGTGGTCGCGGTGCACAGAATGGAGATCTTGGCCCTAACAGGCCCAATTTAAGCACTACTGTAAGTTCAGCATTTAAATTGCACCCCTGCTGCACAATTAACAGATTGGAATGGGGGAATGACAGTTTAAGGGGCTGCAACTAACATTTGTTGATTATTTTTTGTTCAGCCAATTAATCACAATTTCCCAGGACCCAAAATCCCAAAATGTTCGGTTTTCAGTGATATAAAACAGAGAAAATACTCCAATACATGGAGGATTGAATGTTTTTTATTTGATAAATTAATCTATGCTTTATCGATTTAGGCTTTTCCATCAGAAACTGTTCCATCACGGCAATAAGCCACCCAGATCCTGGCGCATCTCATCAAGTGATCAATGTAATTAGTAGATGCAGCAGCCACACTGAAATATATGACCTTTGCAGTGTGATGTAGTGTAGTGCCTGTCAGCCTTGCAAGGATCAAAATCGTTGATGATGGACTAATCAACATATAATTTCAACACATTACTGTCAAGATGAACTGCACAGTATATATCTTTAATACTACAGAGGCACCGACGCTCGCTTTCAGTATCTCCCATCAAAAGCAGCAGAGGCCTGCTGTCTGCTCTCTACAGCCTCTGGGTCTGAACAGCACTTATGTAGAAGGAGGTAGACAAGTTTACACAGATCTGAATCTGACTCTTCTTCTGTGACCATAGCACACGCATGCATGAATGACAGGCAGATTCGAGCGACGATACAGGAATAACTGAGGTCAGAACGACAGATTGAGTCTCTGATGTGTGCCTGTCTGTGCCTGCTGCCAGCATACCTGACAGGTATGAGCCCCCCGTCTTACTCATGCCCGGACTTCTCTTTGATTTGTTCGATTCACTTTTTAGTCTCTGGACAAAAACAATCTCTCACCATGTTGCATTCCTGCCAAAAGGCCAATAAGATGCAGCAGTAGAGTTAATGTGATAGTTGGAAATGTCCTTGTCTTGACATTCAAGGCCCATTTTTAGAGTTTTGACTTTAAATGGATCAAAAGGGAACGAGTGAGAATGACGCAGGAAGGAATAAGAAGAATCAGTGTCTCTATAGTGGCAGTGAAACAGGAAAACAACAGACAGGGCTCGACATTAACTTTTTGAGGCACTTTCACTTGTCCAGACACAAAAGTCACTTGTCTGGGTAAAAATGACAAGTTTTAGTTAAGTTATTATTTAATTTGTTAATAAAGTTTGAAGTTATACTGTGCTGTTTCTATCTTATTTAAAAAGGGAGCCCAAAAACTGTTGACGTGAATCCTGTGGCAATTTCAGCTAAACTATGAAGGAAATGTTTTTTATGACAAGACAAAGATGATTATTTGTTGATATTCTAACTTTTGAGCTCCATTTTTAAAATAAAAAAAACAGTACAGTAGAATAACTTCAAATTTGAATATAATTGGATGTCATATACTTTATTTACTTTTACTTGGTAGGTCTATATTAAATGTAAGAAATAATTTCTAAAATACAGGTGTTTCTTCATCCTTTTAGGTCAAGCACCTGTACCGTAACACCACGAATAGACGAGCATCAAAATCCAAGCAGCGGCTGGCTTCAGCGATA
>JAOVVB010144347.1:0-11973 GCA_028570985.1 Heterobranchus longifilis
AGTCACCGAAGGACATGCCCCCTATGCCCCCCCCCCCCCCTTTTTTAAATTATGCCCTTGGTCCAGACCAGACCAGGGCCAACGCACGTGCTTGAGCCACAGAAGCAGATGCACACCCCTTTAATCCTTCCGATAAATCTCCTCCTGGCTCCTCGTCCGCCACTGACTGAACTTTCAGAGGCTGTTGGCTTTTGTTACTTGTGGGGTGAGGGATTGTGTGCTGGTGCAACACACAAACACAGAGGCATGCACATGCATGCACACAGATCTAGTGGGCTGATCTCTCTTGGGTAGATTGTGACCTTCCTGATTCATACTTTAGATATGTTGCAGCGCTGCAATCAGCATAGAAAAACCAAATCCTTTGACTCAGTAATTTTCCCTTTCTCTTTACAATGGATCTGTATTCTCTATCCATCCAAGGGCAGTAAAGGTGGGCCGGTAAAATGATACAGCTCTGTTCCTTCCCACATGACTGATATCCTGTTTGACTCTGGTTCCACCTTAAATCATCGGGCTCTGATAATGATGGTGCTCTGGGAGAGTAGCCGTATGTTGGGCTTCTTGTTACAACTTGCACCAACCCATTCAGCACAGGATTAATAGACTTAATGAAAATACGTCTGAATGCCTGGCCTCGGTCTCATTACATTCCAATGTGATATTTATCTCTATAGCACCTAGCGTGATGAAACCTTACCATGTAATTAAGTTTGAACTATAACGCAGGCACAAAATGATTTTGCAGTGCACGGCTCAGCTAGCGTGCAGCCTGCGTGTGTGTGTGTGTGTGTGTGTGTGTGTGTGTGTGGTGACGGAGAGTGTTTGTGCTGTTTTGAGGTCAGTAATGACAGACAAATAGCTGTCAGGGCTAATGGGAGGGGACAGCCAGGGATGATGGGAACACAGAGAGAACAGTGCAGCTCAACACAGTCCGACTGTGGAGATACAGCGCTGCTACAGTGTTCACACAGAGAGGGTCACAACAAGAGCACAAAACAAACACAAATATGCACAAACACACACCCCTGTGTAGTTTACCCTGGTCAGGGCACTGGCTCACCAACCCTGACCCACATGGTTACACAGCTAACCCTATTTTATGTAACCTTAATTCTAATGTAAACCTGGGCCTTTAAAGGAATAGGGAGCCCCAGGGATGACATATTTCTGTAGGACAAACCAGGAAGTTAGCTTCACCCTGGTTCCCTCAACAAAAAGCCTATGGGATTTTTCCATTGGATTTTGGATTATTGCAGACAATAAGCTCTGTGGCAAACACAAGTTTATGAACAGCACTTTTATGATTTTAGAAGCGTAAATGCAATCACCAGAACTAAAAAGCTAACAGGCTATAAAGGTTATAAAGGCTATAAACTACTACATGAACTACATCACAGTCGCATTATTCACTGCAACCACCTTTTTTAAGACTTCAAAATTCACGAGCGGTGTATTTACCGGGGTATTTTATGTCATAGAACAAAACTTTAAAATCTCTGAAGCTTGTGTTAACCACAGACTTTATTTCAGACGTCTCAACAAAAACACATCCAAAAAACCCATTGACTTGAGGTGAGGGAACTGGACGTGCTAAAATGCTAACTCATTTCCGGGTTTTAGAACTACACCGGCTCTCTATAGTCCACCGAAATACAAGTACTCACTGCCTGCAGGCTTGTAAGGTATCTTGTAAGGATTTTTTCTGTGGTTTCTGAGTGGTATGAGAAGTTTCTATGGACATTTGATACTTATTGCTGTGACTCACTGTTGGAATACATTGTAGCTGCATGCTGTGCATTTAGGCTGACATCCTCAGCAAAGGAGCAAGTGACAGGTGTGAAGTATTTTCTTGCGAGTCCCCAGTATATTGAATCTAGAACACACAAACAAACGAGAAAATAAAAAAAGACCGTGCAGTTACACATTATGTGGGTGAATTATATTACATGTAGATGCTTTTTAGTTAACAAGTCCTCATATCTAAATGACAGAAAAGGTTTTCCAATGACTCCCAAAACAACATGACCATTTTATTTAACAATGTGAACGGAACTAATTGGTTAAGTTTAGGAAAAGATCCTAAAAATAAGTCAACGTTGACTTTTGGTTTCCTGGGTGAAAGTCTTGTGTTTGTTTGACTCGTCGATCCACCCAGACCTCCTCCCTACTCGGACTTTGTTGCTCTTTATACTACGTTACCTGGCTTCCTCCTTTGCAATGGCCACAATTACTACAACCACTAAAGGTCGCCACCTAACAACAAACATAATTATGAGTCATAATAAGCTGCTTGCACAGACAACCTACAGGATGACGGTCTGGTTTTAACCTGCCGTAACCATCTCAATTATGTAAAGCAACTGGTTTCAGTAATGACACCTTAATAGGGAATAAACTGAATGACTGTGTCATCCAACAGCTACTGTAAAATGAGAAACGGTGATCACCTCCATCTCTCCTGTCCACGTTTAAATTCCCTGCTGTCTGCTCTCTTTCGTTCTCAGGTTTCTACCTTTTTATGTATTTTCCTTTTGTAATGAATGCTCCTCCCTTGGCCGAGGGCCAGTCAGGTGTGTAAGATGATCACAGAGTTGTCCGGTGGAGATGTGTCTGAATGTCTCTGGCTGTAGGCGATGTCTGAGCCGGTGATGGATGGATTGTTGGAATGAGGAGGAACCGAAGCATTGCTTTGTTGTGTCTGTTGAAAGACAGTGATCCACTGCAGTGGACGGAGATTAGACTTATGGCACTGATAGAAAGAGGAGTGTGTGCTGTCTGTGCATCAGTGCACTGCAACGGGGGAACAGGGGGGAGGGGGGGAGATGGAGGGAGAAAACCAGAAAAAGAGGGAGAGAGAAAGAAAGAGGACAAGGTGACATTCTGCACCTGAGAAAGCAGCACACCAGAACATGTACCCTTTCTGCCTCTCTCCACCTGTCCGCTGTTTTGCTTCCTGCAGCCTGTTCAAATCCGATCCTACTTGTTCCCTGTCACCCGTCACCCAGCCCCCACCCAAACCCACATTTCTCTCCCATCTCCTCCCCTTCTTCCCTTGTTCGAGGCGGTGGTCACACACCCAGGTAGAACAATAGCCAGTGACTTTATTCCCATGCACCTCCCAGAAACCTGTGCCCTCAGGTATGGAATTCTATCACTCAGTCACAAACAGGTGGATCAACCCAAATAAACTTACCCCCCCCCCTCCACCACAGAAAAGCTGAATTTCAAACCAGTCCTTCATCAACAGAATCGTGCAGCTTTGTTGGCAGTACTTAACTACTACTACTAACGTCCAGAAATCACAGTTTTTGACTTCCTGAATGTCTTACTTTTAACCTGATATAAATAGATGAAGTCATTTTGCTATAATTTCTGTCTTTTGAGAGGCAGAGAGGGTATACATCCCCGCTTCTCTTCAAATATTTTACATTTTTCTTGATTTAAGTGCTTATTCTTTGTCTCCGTTGGCATCGTTTCCTTGTATGTTTTGCCATTTTTGTTTTTATTGTGCGACATGAGGAATTAAAGAGTTTTTTTGTTTGTTTTTTAATAAACCAACCCTGGCTTAGTATGCATATCATATACAGCAGCAGATAGAAAGGGCTGGTTGGTATTTATAGCGATACTGTGTACATCCACAGCCGCTTCCCTGCACTCCTGCTGAATTTGACATGTTAACACTCACTGGCTGCTATATTTAGCTCAGCCTCACAGTGCTGTTACTATTCCCAGCATTGTACATGAGGGGGCGGACGGTGCTTTTTTTTTTTTTTTAAAGGAAAGAAAAAGTTCCCTTTTCACAACTGATTTATTTTTGCTATCTGCCACTTATACCTCACTAGTTCAGGGACGCTGCAAGTAAAGGACATCACGATTCCAAGAATGAAGGGCGATGGGTTTTGATTGGTGATAAACGAATGCCTGAACAGAAAGTGTGTAGCTGACCTTGACCTCTGACCTCTGCGTGGAGTAAGAGGCCATGCAAATAGGCTTTCCTAACATTAGGAATCTTATCAAACCCATAAAGTCTGGACATATGGGTAGGGATACTATTAAACTCACACCTTATACACCTGAGTCTGGTGAAAGACGATCCTTTAATGTGTTCATCTATCAAATGCTGCAGTGCTGTCACTCTTATGAAATTTGTCCAAGAGTTTTTGTCAAGCATATTGAAAATAAGTATATTTTTTCATAAGTACACTAAATTACCACTATAATTATTTGCAATTTAGTATACTTTTTTCATAGTACACTGAAATACAGCTTAAAATGAAGTTGCATTAAAGTGCACTTTTAGTAAGTATACTTAAATACATTTTTAATGATTTGAAATTAACGTACACTTTAATAAAGCATACTAATAGTGCATTATGAATTACTTCAAAATAGGTATATCAGGTTTGGAAATGATCTTTTTTGTCCACCTGCCACTGGGGCTGGTAGAGTCCAAATTTTACCAGCTACTCAATAGACTACCATTGGGGTTTTTTTGGCTGGTGAATGAAGCAAATCTAGCAGCCACTTGCATATTTTATCAGCATTTGGCTGGTGCCAATTTCCAAAAATACTTTCCACAAGTACACTAAATTACCACTAAGTATTTCCAATTTAGCATAGCCTACTTTTCAAAAATACACTTACGTACAATTTCCAATACACTTTCAATGAAGCACACTTTTTAAAAGTACACTGAAATAACACTTAAATAACTGCAGAATTAGTATATTTAATATTAATACATTGAAGTTGAATTTAATGACCTCTATTTTTATTTTTATTTATTTTTAAAGATAATTTTGAAAGATAATGCCTTTTATTGATCGTACAGCTGAAGATTGACAGGAAAGGGGTTAGAGAGAGGGGACAACAGCCTCTGTATATGGGGTGCGTGCTCTACCACTGCGCCACCAGCACACCAAGTATATGTTAAATATACTTTAAATTAAGCACAACAAATAAAAGCATACTTGTAATAACTTTAGTATACTTAAATATATTTCAAATACACTAACGTAACTACTTTTTTTTTTTTACATGGGAAGCTCCCATTGGTTGCATTTTGGGCAAACATTGCTTAAACTGCCTCATTCAAGTCTAGTACGATTTCAGCACCAAGGACAGTTCCCATCAGGACTCATCCACACAGAGGTTCAGAGTCATGGACAGCTCTGTAACACTGCACTGCACTGTGCATTACGTCACAAGTTTAAGGACGGATGTAAAGCAGACTTCACGAGCAGATTGTGGTGCTAAGAAAACATGGACCTGCACTTTCACTAGACAAAACTTTAATGTAGTGCCAAAAAATGGATGCAAAAAATGTGCACCATCTAATAAAAAAGGGCTGAAATAATGAACAGCATCTCATCTCCTTTTGTACATAATGGTTCTAGAAAGAAGACAGGAATGCAAGTACACATATAGAGCAGAGCTGCAACGATTAGTCGACTAATCCATTAGTCGATGACAGAAAAATAATCGCCAACTATTTTCAATTAATCGTTAAAGAGGTTTTTCATGCAAAAATGGCAGAAATTTGTTTTCAGCCTCTCAAATATGGAGATTTCCTGCTTTTCTTTGATTTATATTAAACTGTATATCTTTGGGTTTTGGACAAAACAAGACATATAAAGGCATCACCTTGGATTTTGAGAAACTGCGGTGGACATTTTTCACAATTTTCTGACATTTTATACACCAAAATTACTGATACTAAGCTTAGGACAACAATCACAACTGCTGGTACTCAAAAGTCAAGCCGTAAAACTACATTTCCCTGAGTATTTTCTTTGAACACCACTAAAAGTTGGGCACTGAAGTTGGAGAAAATCTGCTCTAGAAGTTATGGTGTAAAATTGAGTAGGCCTATTGTATCAGAAACACAGATTATGTGTTTGAACTGTAACTATTACATTTGCATGTTAGCCAAAGTTACATCATCATATTGCAAACCTGTCCTCATTCCCATCGTCAAATACCGAAAGATCCCCTGGCGTCAGTTTCGAACGCACTGGGTGGCGCTATGCATCAAGCATAATGCCCCACTACAGTCGCAGTTCAAAACACGTGGGACACGTGGTTAACGTGAATTAGGGTGACCAGACGAGAATGGGTGAAATTCAGCAGCAGCGTTCTAATGATGGGAAGACCGACTCTTTTCACTGACCTTTCAAACCTTTCGAGTTTTGATACTTTTTTACAAAACATGGCGTCTCCTTTACACAGTCCCACACAACTTCTTTTCAATGCATTTACCTGTCACTACGTTTACATTAATAAAGCTAAAATATTCATTGTAATGCTTTCATTCAGAGGAGTGTTTCATTCGGTCTAGTTCAATGAGTGTAGCTGCCAGGCTGTCTTGACTCCAGTGAGTCACTCTGACGTCCTTGTTGTGTGTTTTGAGTTACTGCGCTGCTGTAGCCGGCACGGTGAGCACTGAGCAGTATCCTATGTTCACGGCAGAGAGTGGAGGAGAGGGGAAAAGTCTGGGATTCATGAGAACTAGTACATTTGTTCCAAAGGCTGAGCCTGTACATATCGGACGCTAAAAAGAGTCGTTCAAAACGATTAATTTGTTCATTTTTTGCCCACCACCATTACATTCAGTGTCAATGAACAGTAACAGTAAAACACGTGAAAGTCAAGACTAACTAACACTAAAATGTATTAGGCTATTATTGTTCGTGAACATCAATTCAACAGTTAATTCAAACTACAACAGCAATAATTCATGTCGGCTACGGACATAACAGCGCCTGTCTGTGGGCAAAACCACAATAATGTTTCACAACGATCAGTAATTCATGTTTTATTAGGCTATAACTAGTCTCGCGTAACCAGACCTTTCCCCACAGCGCTGCTGGGGAAAATCTGGATTCAATTCACTTTCACTCCTGGATAGTGAAAAAAAAACTCCCTGGCCTGTTTGTATTTCCTTTGTCCTGGGCAGCGCCACGCCCCGATGGTATATATAAAAATATAAAATAGTGTCGGAGGGGATCCCGTTTCGGTGGAACACCGCCACAAGAATGTTGTAAACATATTCTTTGTAGATCTTTACAATCATTCAGCGAAAGAACAGAGCAGGCCTGCCTTATTACACGATCCAAATCTTCAAAACTGGTCATTTTCAGCATGTATGTTGATAGCTTGGATGTTGCTGATTCCCGTAGCAAAGGGATTTTGGGAACAGGAACACAGACACGGACTTCCTGTGAGGACAGGAAGTAAGGCTTTAATCCGGTGTCGTGCCAAAAAGTGATGGTCTGCCTAAAAATTATTATCACCCCGTGCATCAGTGTACAGCTGCTTTTATATTGATCAAACAGTCCTAACGTGCAAATACACACAACTATATGTCCAGTGTAATAATAAAGGTATGTATTGTGACTCTTTAATCTGCATTATTTTACCTGCTTTGTGCCCCAGATTAAAACCAAACCAGTCACTTTTACCAATTTAAATGGACTGCAATCACTTTTTGGCAGACCATCACTATTTGGCACGACACCGGCACCGTTTGGTAAACCCGCCAGACTAGGCTATAACTAATCAAAACTCTGATTTCAGTTCAGGACTCGGGACAGCTGCTCTCAATTCTGTCCTGAATTTTTCAGGCCATCTGGTCACCCTAACGTGAATACTAATAAAACTACTACCCGCCCTGCCTAAATAGACTTCTTAATACCACCTTACATGACGTCAGGAGCAGATGCTCTGAGCGTGTAATAATGACGCAGATTGCTTTAAGCCCTGTGCGTCTCATTCAGACGCTAACAGGTGCTTTTTGCGTCAGTATTAGACGCCAAGGGCCGTGACAAAACGTAGATATTTGACGAATTAAGAATTGGATAATGTTGCGGGGACTGTTTTTTTCTAACAAAATAGAATGCAACACACAGCAACTACTATAGCTAACAAGTGAAAGCACAATCCACAAACAGCAGAGTGGCCATAAAGATCATTTCTGACACCTAAATCACTACAACACTGACAACAAGAGCATGTTTAGGAGCTTAAACTGCAGCATGCAATGCACCCATGCATGTTAAGTGTAGATTTGCATCATGTCTGTTGGGGTACAGTTTGAATGGCTGGCTGGTTTTAACACCCCCTCCCAAAGGTTGGTAATAAAGTGAGGAAACCCATCGAGTTCCACCAAGTGCTTCAGGACTATTGATTTACCTTCACTTCTACTCTCACATGGACTCGTATAGTCGCTCCTTCCTTCTCTCTTTCTCTCTCTGAGGGTCGTCTTTGCTTCCTCTCCCGCTGCTGCTGCCACCCACTCCTCCTCCTCCACCACTTGATTATTTTCAGCTCCGCCGTGCGCGCGCGCGCGCGCGTGCGCCAGGCTTTGGCTGGCTGGCTGGCTGGCTGACTGGCGGGCTGGTTTGGGAAATACCTGGTCACGATCAATGAGGAGAGGGTTTTATCTTGGTTGCATACCGCCCCCTACTGTCCTGAAATGAGAACTTAAACTTAGACCTTAAACGCACCATGCCTGTGTGCCAAAAGATGTACAGTATCTCTGCATAATAATAATAATAATAATAATAATAATAATAATAATAATAATAATAATAATAATAATAATAAAATACAACATCAGCCTGCAACTCAGTTAGGATCAAAGATCAAATTAGTGAACAAATGAAAATGGGAGAGGCAATTATAAAGAAATCCGTGCAATATTAAGTCCAGGTGCATCACACACTATTAGCCTATAACTGTCCACATACGAATATAGCATATAAACACACAAATGCTGCATTAAAAGCAATCAACTAATTGTTTATGCTTTGTCGCCGTTACAGACTTATTTCATTTCAGCACTGATTGAGTTACTTGACCAATAATTGACAATACACCAGGCTCTTAATCATTAAATATTCTGGTCCTGGGTCGTGAAAAGGAGGAGATTTGATTTATGATTATATATATATAATTTTTTTTTTTCATCGTCTCTTTCTCTTTTCTCTGCATCTCTCGCCAGGATCGCAGTGTTCCTCCATGCGCCTTAACCGGAGCAGAAATACAAAGAGAGACAAAAAGACATCATGAAAGCTTTAAGTGACTCGTTGGGTTGGGGGATAAAAATAGATCTGGTTGCTCTGCGAGGAAAACCCTGGTCAGGATCGCCCTCTAAAGGGGAGACTCTGCCAAGACAAGACACAATTTATGGAGCTTCTTTTATATTTTATGCAATAAAAAGGTGTTGTATTGTTGTAACGCAACAGCGACCTTTTATTTCTAACCAGTTTATATAATGAATCTGTTATTTTTGCAAATACCACATTTTTATATACTGAGTCATGTTTATCCTATTTATTTATTTATTTGTATGTATGTAACATACTCCCTTATGTCCGTTCAACACTTCCTTCTGCATGTAAAAGAGGACGATAACATGAATTATCTTCATGCACATCCTTAATTACACACAGAAATGTTTGTTTATAGCTATCATACTGAAGCTGGTGTATTTAAGGATTTCTGCAGGATGGGAGGCGCAACTTTTATAGCTATAAATGGTTTGGAGGTGGGGGTTTTTTCCGAGTTAAAACTATTCACAGTTGCCTCTCTGTAAAACGCTTCCACAGTCGATTCAGAAAATTGAGTTTGATCGCCCCTCCTCCTGCAAAGCATCCACCTACACACACCAGCACACACGTGTCTTCACATGCAGAGCTGTGTGTGTGTGTGAGGGAGAGGGGGGGTAGAGAGAGAGATGTGGACATAAACCTTATTTTAGTATACTATATACTGTTGTATTGCTATATTGTTGCACTATACTTATACTGTGTTGTATTGTTGTGCTATACTATATAGTATGTTATACCTATTCTTCAAATTGTTATTCTATAGACTATTACTACACTTTACCTTATACTATGTCTCATATCCTTCACTATATCATACTGTACCATATTATACTGCCTTATGTTAATATTTTACATCGACTCTTGCATTATATTCTATTCTATTAATACAGACAAACACTAAGTACCACTTATTCATATATTAGTCTGGTGTACACTGTTTACATTGACCTGTTGACTCTGCTGGTATTAATCACACGACACTTTATCAGCACTTTAACATCACTTTAACTTATCATTTTGTCTCCATACACTCTACACTAGTTTCTATTCCATTCTTATTTTAGTTGATGTACCTCTTATTAATTTATGTTACTTTCTAACCAAATTTCCCCACTGAGGATCAGTAAAGGTGTATCTTATCTTTTCATGTCTGTGCACAGTTTAGGGATATGATTTGGCTGTAGAGCAGGGTATTATAATTAGATTTAGCTAATACTCAAGGACATGGACAAATATTTGCATTAAATTAGGATATGGACAGGTATAGGTAGCTTCAGTTTAGTTCTAACTTGGATTACGAGGTAAAGTAAAGATTGGACAAGTAAGGAATATGATAAGTTTGACATCTTTCAGACAACCTACAGTTCAAGACCCTGAATGATAGGCCTATATACAAACTAAACTACTAAGAAATTGAATGTAAGAAATCTAGCATTTACTTTTTAAAATGTGAAATTAGGAAACTTCAATTTAGGACCAGGCTCCAGATCTATTGAAAATGACAGCAAATTATAAACTGAATTAAAAAAAAAAAGTTTGTGGCTTTAGTAAACTAACTTCAATTTCATGTCGTTACTGTCATTATTTGTTGTCTTGAACATTAGTAAAGATTAGGGCTTTGGCATAACGTTCTGGTTGACTTTACATCAATGAATGTAGTGGATGGAAGGACCTCACAAGTATAGCAGAAAGGTGTTTGTGTGCAGGAACATGTGCACACAGCGAGCAGAGCCTCCACCACCACAGTGTGTAAAATAAGGTGTGTTCTAAACATGGCAGCAACTATTTATAGCCCGTTCAATTATTGAGATCCCGATTCTACTCTTTTCTACTTCAAAGCTCACACACACGTACACACGCATGCACACACGCAGCTGAGGGGAGGGAGGCACAGTGTTGATGCAGACAGCCGAGAAGGCACGTTTGTGTATGTGTGTGTATTCTAAATGTAGATGCCAGACCGTGGGCTAAAATGACACTTTGGTACAGATATAGGCGAGTACAAATAAAAGGAAGAGGTAAAGGGAAAGACAGGAGGGCGGAAAGGATAAATGGGATGAATCAGAGTGAATGGATCGTAAAAGGACAGAATGTGAGGAGAAAAGTATGTCTAGAAAAGGTTTTGCACATGCAAGCTTTTTTTTTTAATTTTGAAAAAAAAGAAATTTGAAGAAGTGTGTGTAGTTGCACCTGTCTTGATACCAGACACACTTCTAAATAAAATAAGTAATAAGGACAAAAGTTCATACTTCCATACAAGTTTATGATAAAAATCCAATGAAACAACATCATTGATTCATACAAAGTAGCATAGTCAGCCAATTCAACTTAAGCTCTAATAAAAAAAGAAAACAAGATTAAATTAAAATAAAAAGGTAGAAAGAAATGCATTCATCAACATGTTGCAAACAAGAGGATCTTTATCTTTTCCTACAACAATCTGACAAAAATATTTATCAGTTACAACTTGGCAGTCTTTTGTTTCACAAAAATACACAGAATAATATTTTAAAAAATTAAGGGGAAAAAAACATTTAGATTTACTTTAACTATCGCCTTGGCCAAGAGGATTATGGGGAGTAAATGTTGTCTGGTATTCTGAAGACAGGAAACCGAACCCCCACCCCCTCCAAAAACAACAACACAGAAAAACTGGATGTGCAAGTTGGAAAGTGAAAAAGACGTGGAGACCAGTTTAAAAAAAAAAAAAAGAAGAGTAGGTGATAAATAGTCCATCTTGGTGCGGAAAAGATCCTGATGTGATGCAGTTCAATGAGCAATATGTACTGTATGTATGCGTGTGTGTGTCTCAGTAGATTCGGCCTCGGCTCCTGTTGCCTCGGCCTCCGAAGCCTCGTCC
>JAOVVB010144377.1:0-11972 GCA_028570985.1 Heterobranchus longifilis
GGGGAAAAAAAGGGTGGGGGGGGTGGGGGGAGCTTCTCAGTGCGCGTGGGCTCACGCGCTTTTTCTTCAGCCTGTGGAAGACACTTCTGACTCCTATGCACTTGCGGATGATTTAAAAAAAAAAAAAAAAAAAAAAAAACCGGTAAAGCTCAGACAGAGAGACGGGGACCTGGACGAAGCCTTACCGCGATGCACGCCATGTGGACGACGCTTCGGACGCGGACGTCCCTGAGGCGCCGAGCCAGACGACTTTCGACTCGACTCGTTTCCTTTCAACCACTACAGTCCAAGAGACGGAGGAGAGTTTTGTAAAGCCGCGCGATTTTGCTCGACGAGATTCTTCGATAGTATCCGTCTCTTTTGAAACTGATATTTTTTGTATGTTTTTTTTTTTTGTTTGTTTTCTTCTGCTAGAATATAATAGTGATATGCTAACGTTTAAAAAAAAAAAAAAAAAGGATCCTGTTACAATATGAACAATGCTGCTTTAACTCGTAGAGGACTTATAGATCGCTATACTAATCGAGTAATATTATACATTTAAAAAAACAAACAAACAATTGAGAGGGAGTTTCCACTGAATCGATTCAAGAGCCAACCACTACAACAGCCTTCACCTCTCGCATGTGTTCTCCATCGTCCTGCTGCCTGGCCTGCTCACATACGCACAACGTTACTTTCTGTACGTTACATTCTGGCGGAGGCCCGTTCGCGGCGGAGCTGATGAACGTTTAGCCAAAGCCACAGATCTCCATAAAGGGAAAGGTTTTTACAGAAAGGCTGAAAATGACAAAAACTTGGAAAGATAATTTTTTTTTTCAATAACGCAGCTCGCTCCCACTGCATCGCCCCAGTTACTATAAACTCCTCCTCCTTTTATACGACATCGTTACTTTTGTTGAAATTGATCGGCCAGCCTGCTTTCATTCAAAACATCACTATGGACCAACCAGGTTACATTTTTTTTTTTTTATATAATAAATATGTGATTTAAACTTGTAAATAAAATCCCGGTGACTCGTTGCAGCTATACTTAAAATTACTTAAAAAAAACCTTTTAATAGTTGTTGTAGGTTCCAAAACCTTTTCCAAACAAACTGATTTCCATAAACGTTTTATGAGTGACTTTCTTTTTTGTATCCAGTTTGATCCACAAGGCTCTACACACACAAAGTGATATTGCTAATCATAACGCTGACTTATACTGTAGAACGCTGCAGTCTTTAAATCATCACATGCTCGTATAGTAATCAAGGGTTTGGTCTGAGACACGCTCCTGAGGTTCCTGAGCAATTGAAACGTCTTACCCCTTTTCCACCAAAAAAAAACAGACCAAGAACAGACGGAAAAACTGGTTCCAAAACTGGAACCGCTTACGTTAGGGGCCGGGGGCGGGATTATCACGACCAGCTGCAAGTTTGTGACCACCATCTTAAAAAAATGGACTCTATATGCAATGGGCAGCTCAAATGCTTTCTAATAATGATAAAGCCAGTGGAACTGCTTGTAAAGCCGTTAAAGTTAGCCATTGTTGTTGTCGTTCTTGCTGTTAGCATTTGTTTTTTTTTTTTTTGGTTTGGTTTTTTGCTGCGAGCAAGAAAAGTACACTTATGAGATATGCAGTGACTTAATGACCTGAGATTTTAGCTCATGGAAAAACAAAGCCAGTTCTTAGAAGGTTCGCTCCTGACCCCGAACCGGCACCTGGAAAGCGCTATATTCGAACATGGTATGCTTATTACAGGTTTACAGACACCTCACTCGCTAGTTGGGTAACTCCTTTACTAATCACCGGTTGCTATGCTATAAAAATCGACAAAAGAGAAAGTCTCGCGTTTTTATCATGGTTGAGTTAGGGGCGTGGCTTGGAACTTCATGTGAACCTGGGAAATGGAGATCAAGTTCTCAACTGTGCAAAAGTGTTACAAGTGCGGAGGTGCCAATATTTTACCGTATTCCTTCCTTCTTTTTTGGGGGAAGCGATACAGTGTGCATAGCTAACGTGGAGAATCGCTGAGCGAAAAAGTGTGGCGTGAAAAAAAAAAAAAACATGCTGTAAAAAAATTAATAAAACGTATTAATGGAGCTCAGAAGCAGAAAAGCCCTGATGGTGGTGGGAGGGGCTTACTATGTCTCCCCTGTCGATCACAGCGACGCTGGTCAATCTTGGCCGTCTGTAAGTTTGCAAGGTATGTTGAAGCGGGCGGATAGCGCGTTCCTTTCGAGTGTATGACGCCGCCCCTCCCCCGTCACACTGTGTTAGTGATAGGAGTGGGAGGAGTTTTTTTTTTTTCCCCCTCAGTGTATATTTTATACTTATACATTTGATTATTATGCGACACCTCATTAGCAAGTATTCGAAAAAGCTTTATTGAACCTGTAATGAGCATGTACCGAGTTGTAAATCGAGCGTGTGATGATTTGACGTTGCAGTGTGTATCAAATGCTTAAACTAGAAGTGTAATGTTAAACTTGCTTTAAAATAGCCGATTTAAAATGCAATGAGATGCATTCAGGATTTATTTGTTCAGTGGGTGCATTTTAGTGTATAGGGACCAGGTATACACACACGCACATACACTCACTCATACCTAGCACAGTCGAGGTTTATCGTAGGAGTTTTATTAAACGCGGCTGAGAGTGTTACGCACGCACTTACTTTGTTTAAACTGCTCTCCCTGGTTGCTGTACGCACGGAGCGTGCCGTCCATCTTGGTTCGAGTTCTCAGCATTCTTTCAGATTTTTACGGCACACGAAGCCGACGCCGTCGTTCGGACGCGTACGTGTGTAATCCTCATTTGTTCGCAGCTCAGTGGCCTTTGTTTTTATATTCTATTTTTCATTCATTCCTTTGTGAAAACCTGATGAATATATTTATGGATACAATTGCACACACACCCTAGAGCCCTATAAAGGTGACCGAGTGCGCACTGCTAGGACCACATCCATACTTTGCACAAGTAAGTGCACCCTCGCAGCCTTCGTACGGAGCTGTTCAAATTTATTGTCTTTCCGTACGGTTCTTCCAGTATTTCATGATGCACAGCAATTTAAAAAAAAAAACAATATACATGTTTTCCGCACCAAGATTTCAAAAATCCAAGTCCACCGACATTATCTTTCCCTCTACCACCTGACTTTCATTTTATTCTTTTTTTTTTATTCTTTTTTTTTTTTAACCGTTTTCGATACAAGGTTCGACTGTATCCATATGTCTGGTGTCTTTCACTACTCTGAACATCCAGCTCTTATAATGATGTCCAACCATGTCCCATTTTCATTTTTTACTTGTGTGTGTGTGTTTTTTTGTTTTCCTAATGATACATGTCCAAAAATACGAAACGTTTCTCTTTATAATTAGACTTAAACATTCCACTTTGTGTCTTTGCTTTCTCCATTATTATTATTATTATTATTTTTTTTTTTCCTCCTATTTTACCTTCAATAATCTGTTTCTTTGAAGAACAAAACAAAAGGAAAATCTACTAACGTTACTTCCCACTCCCTGTTGTAGCGCAGAATATTTTAAATAGGAACAAAATGAATACAACCCAGTTATGTGATATTATATATGACTTACAGTATATGATGTATGTGCCAGCTAAACCTGTGATATGGTATATATATATATATATGTAGAGTATATATTATATAAGGAGCAAACACTTGTAGGCATGCTGATACGGGAATATAATCACCACCACCCTGACTGTTTCATGTCCCAGTGTGTAAGCTGTTGCTATAGAAACGATAAAAAGTTTTTAAACAAGCTCATTATGAATCAGAAAACCTGTAATTTAATTGACATCCGGGACTGCGTGTCAAAAGAAATAAAAAAATTTTAAAAAATCAATCAAATCCCTCTGACCAATCAGAATCCAGAATTTAACCCAACAATGTCCTGTCTCAAGCCTAACAAGCTCACTGTCAGGATTTTCCTTTTTCCTGCAAATCCCTCATTAATCTTTCTCATCCTGTACGCTGGCTTTGTGCTAATGATTATAGTTTTCTAATAATACACGCCTGTGCATCTTTTATTACATTGATTTTACCTACATAAAAAAATAAAATAAAATATATAAAACCGTGCGCGTAAACAGAACCAACACGGCGTCCCGAGTCTCTTCAGAACTCTATGGCTCCAATACGTCCATCTACACTCGCGAGACTAAAAGGTATTTTCTCTCCTTGGACGTTTTAAAGCACACTCGCGCCAGTCTTTAACCTCCTTTGAACTTTCAGGTCGGTGTACTTCAGGGGATCAGCACACGCTGGCTCTGTTGATCAGGTCCGACACTCGTCACTTTGTTTCAGTCCGAACCTCATCCTGCTTATTTAAACCAAGCCAAATTCCAGGAGGGTTAGCGTCATGCAAACGGCACAATGCTAACCACGTTTTTAGCTAGCTTTTTGCGTGTGTACGACGCAGCAGGGCCATTTTATTTAGGTTTCTTAGGTTGTGCTTGTTCTGTATGAGGCCGAGCCGCCGATGTAATGCAGCTAACGCTAAATGGAAGTCTGTTTCCTCGTTCCATTTCTCTGTTATCAATCCGCCCGTATATAATATATATATATATATTTTTCTGCTTAATTGAATACCGATGATCGCATAACTACAATAATCATACAACAGTCCTGATGAGTTCTGATCAAGTTATCTGTTCTGCCAAGAGGCTTTCCACGAGTGGTGATGATACGACGGTAACAGCACTGGAATGTTTGACTATATCTGTCTCTCGGCGTCTCCGGTGTTTTACAATTGTTAATTACACAAACTGTCAGTTGCACCGTATGTCTGTACTGAGGAGAGAGCATGTCCCTGCCAAAACCCACATCCAGAACCAGTCACGGGAGCACTTTCAGCAAGAAAACTCATCTGATAGCGTTATCATTTTAAACAACACAGTGTCTCCTAAGTCGCTCCGAATCGCCTCAGAACTGTCCGTTTTTACGGCTACAAAGCTAACCTGCTTCTAACACGAGACTGAATTCCAAATCCAGCTCTAACCCCTGATCAAGGGCCGTACCTGGTGTGTGGAACAAGGGATTGTACACCCTACATAGCGCACTAGCTTCCTATTTAATGCTATTTGGGATTCAACCCAGAATCCAAATGTTAACGGCTGATATTCTAAAGTGGAAAAATAAAGAGAAACGTATCAGATTTACCGGCCTGTCCACCACCTCCATGGTTTACTCTCCTCACCTTTTTGCCTACATAGTCCTGGTAAGAATTTCCAAACTGCTTTCACCCCTGTCGGTCGCCAGCTCCGCCGATCACAGTTAGTTAGAGAGTCCCGCCAGTAGCCGTAGATGGATGTGTGTCGTCAGAGCGAGATAACTGGTTAAATAAACGAACAAATGATATGAATCTTCTGATAATAAATGCTGTGTGGGGAACTGTTTGTATAAAAGCAATATCACACTCAAGGTGTTATATTATCAGAACGGTGCTAAATATCAGAACGGTTCTAAGGTCATGCAGCATGATGGGGCAGCCTGATATTCATCACAACAGCACTCCTCCTTGTGTGATTTATTTTTTATTATATTATATTTTATTTTTTTAAACCACAGACTTCCTGTTTAAGCTTTGTCAACCTCCGCTTTGAGATCACACATGATTTGGAACTTTTCAGCTCAAACAGACTTCTGTTAGCTCGTTAGCTGCATAGCGCCAAAGCTAAAGGGTTAGCAGTGGCACATACGGTCGAGGCTCTGAGTTACTGACTTGAAAGGTCGAGGTGTTCAAAGTCCAAGAACTGCCAAGTTGCCACCAGGGGGCGCTGTATCCTGGCTGACCCTGCGCTCCGGCCCCAGCTTCCAAACTGAGATATGCAGGGAAAAAAACACGGCTTCAATGATCCCGTAAGACGATGACATCATAATCACAATCATCACCCAAACCAAGGGAGCTCCTGACTCTAACGCATATTTTCATCCATCCGAGCCGGACTAATGTGTAAAAATCAGGGTAGCGCACAATGTATAATGATGTGGTGTCATGCATAAGTATTCATCCCCCTTTCCACATTGTGGCAAGTTACAGAACCAAAGGTTGCGAATAACTAAGGTGAAATCCCCATTGTGTTGAAATATTAAATCATTTTAAAAACTTTTTTTAATATAAATTTTTTTTATGTTTATGATTACATAAGTATTCACCCCCCCTAGTTGTGAAACTTTGTTAATGTAAGCTTCAAGTTTCACAGGAACAACTTTTATCTTTTTTTTTAAATTAATTTATTTGTTTTAATTTGGAAAATAATTTTCCAAACTTTTCATTTCACCTTTACGCTCCATTATTACAAATCTCTTCATGTTGATTCAGAAAATTAACTCGCATCGAAGCCTCTTTGAATTCCACAGAATGTAGAGAAAGTCTAACGTGTGTGGGGGGGAAACTTTTGCAACAGGCTGCAAATACAGGTTTTATTACAATTCAGCCATAGAGATTATTATGTTAGCCAGCTTTATAGTAGCCTTCGACACTTTTAAAAACTAGTTTTTGTGATTGCTCTAATCTGATCTCGTCATGACTTTTGGCAAACGTGTGAGAGAAGTGCTTGTTCTCTCTTTATCTCTCTCTTTCTCTCTCGCTCTTATTATCAAAGAAGAACTCAAATAGTTGTTGAAATGATCTATTCATGCCTCTGGTTTGCGAAGAGGTAGATCTTTATGCGTCTTTTCCTTTTTTTAAAAAAAAAAAAAAAAGCGTCCGTCATTGACTTGATTGTGGGACCTGGTCTGTTACACTGTATGTTATATAAAATATGCTCCTTTTTCATATTCAATAAAAGGATTTATGACCTTGTACTGTTGGTTCTTTCTGCTGTCATGACACGAGTTGTTTATTCGCATTACTCCTCGTGGTTTGGGGTACAGAAGGGGCAGAATTTACGAAAAAATTCAAAATAAAGGGTTGTATATAGGATCATCAGAATCTTATTGTAAATAAATAAATTAATTCAATGTTTTTGAAATGAGAAAGTTAAATGGAGAACTTGTCCGATCTCAAACCCAAACAACTGAATTTGCTCAAAGTCTCCACCAGATGGCGGCAGGTTCTCCTCATCATTAGAGCTAACTCCGGAGTTCTGACTTCTTCAGCAAGACATTTACATTAAAAATGAAGGAACTGAATATGAAGATAGACAAACAGAATTGGGCTCGTTGTTTAAATAAGAAATAAAAAATGAAAACATGCAGGAAATTAAAAAATATATGCCACCAATATTTATATATATAAAAGGGGGAAAATAAAGAATGATGAAAAAAAAAGCAAGGAATATTAAAAAAAAGAACAGGAAGAAGAGAAAGAAAACGATAGGAAAAATAAGGAAGAAAGAAGAAGGGTAAGAAAGAGCAAAAACTAAGAATGAAAGAAATAGGTAAGAAAAATGAGTAAGAGAAAGAAAGAGACCAAAAGAAAGAAAGGAGTGAAAGAAAAAAAAAGATATACCAAGAGAAAACAGAAAAACTACAGACAGAAAGGAAAAAAAGACAAAAGGCAGACTTGAGAAAACAAAAAAGTTGCAAAACATCTATTAATAGTAAGGAAACAAAGAGAAGAACAAGACAGGTGAAGAAGCACAACCAAGAAAAAGAATAAAGAATAAAAAGATAAGACAAGACAAAGAGTGAAGCAAATAAGAAAGATGACAGGAGCGGGGACGTGTGGTGTGTTATTCATTCCGAGTTAGAATACGTTTGTATTGAAAGATTTGTTCCTCTTGTCTTGTTCTGATGTGATGTCATTCGAGCTGTGTGTGTGTGTGTCATAAGTGTGTAATGTCCACATTTACCTGCAGATCTCTAACGTGTGTTTCAATTCCATCTATTCAGTCTGTCTGGATGATGGCAGCGTGTGTACAGTACATGAGAGACGTTAGACTGTGTGCTCTGTTATAAAACACAACACTAACGCCGTTTCTCATGTCCATAAAGCCTGAGATTGGATCCTGCCCCTGCTAAAGCCGTCCGTCCCCCCACGCACTCCCCTCAGCTGACACACACTCTGTAACTGACTGAACTCTACATCACACCATAAAACAGTACATTAAAGCGGTATTTCATATCCATAAATGAGCCGAGATTCGATTCCGCACCACTTTGTTTCCTCTACATCCTGCATGATCAGTCGCTCCGGTCAGTTCGACACGACGCAGACGTGTCCCAGACCAGACTCGGCTGGTAGGATCAACTGCTCAAATGACACACGCTGCTCGGATCCCTGACTCCCTGCTCCCCAACAGAGAAATCAAAGAAGGAAATAAAAAAAGGAATTGAGAGAAAATGGAAGAGGAGGGCAGAATTAAAGGAGATAGCGAAGAAAGAGGATAAAAGGAAGAAAAAAGATATATAAATAACATGGATGTACAAAGAACCACAAAAAACTAAGAATACAAAAATATATATATATCAAAAAGTGAGGAAAAGAAGCATGCTGAAGAAAGAAAGAAAGAAAGAACAAATGAAAGACAGGAGTAAACAAGGAAAGAAAAAAGTAAAAAGAAAGAAAAAATGGACAAAGAAGGAAGATACACAGAAAAGACAATGTAGAAATCAAAGAAGGAAAAAATAAGCAAAAGAAAGATGGTAAAAGAAAGGACAACAGAGAAATCAAAAAATATATAGAAAGAAATATGTACAAAGAAAGGCAAAAACAAAAGAATAAAAACAAAATATCAAGAATTAAGGAAAAGAAGTGTGCTGAATAAAGAAAGAAAGGAAGAAAATACACAGAGAAGACCATGTAGAACTCGAAGAAGGAAATAATAAAGTAAGAGAAAAAGATGTTAAGACGTTAAAATAAAGGACAACAGAGAAAACAAAAAATAAAAGAATTGAATGAAAGAAAGGAAAAGTAAGTTGATGGCCACAGCAACAAATACAACAGAAAGCAAAGAAACAAATAAAAATGGAAACGAGATAAAAAATAACAACTAAAAAGAATCAAATGAAAAAAGTAGAAAATCAACTAATCAAACAAAGAAGGACAAAGAAAAAACTACAGAGAAAACAAAGAAGGAAATAAAAATGAGGTAAAAGAATGAAACAAAAGAAGGAAAGCATTTGCTCATGACTGGCCCGTTGTGGACGTGCTCTGTGAACTAAACGCCTCATTTCCTAGAAAGCCACAGTTTGCTTAATCTGAAATAATTTATCAGTGTAATTCGAGCAGCATGCGAGATGTCGTTAAGTAACTACACAACCACAGATATTAGTCGTAGATTTCCATCGTCTGATAGCTTCGTCTTGACCCCAGTGAGGGGTCACTGAGGAAACAAATCATACGCCTCGAACATGTCATTGGAGATGATGAGACGTGATTGTGCTCATCTTTTTCTTTCTTTTTTTTAGTTTGGTTAAAATGACTGAAAATACAGCGGCTGTCCACAAAGAAAACACTGGAATAGATTTATGTGCTTTAGGAACACAAACCCGCCTGTGTATTAGAGACCTCCACTGATCTCAGTCAGGGTGTCACGTTAGCATCAGCTGGACCAGCGGGAGCGAGCCGTCACATGAAAGACCTCAGCACCTCCGAGGCACATGCGAGTGAGGGCTTTTTATTCCGCAAAAAAACAAGTACACAACATGACTTCATGGACCTTCTCTAAAACAAAAAACCCCTCTCAGGAGCCTTGAATTTAAAAAAATGAGGCACCCTTGGAGACCAATCTGAATGGAGTCCCCAAAAAATCTACATAAGATATATATATATATATCTTCAGTTGTTTTCTTCATCCTTGATTCCTGCCTTGATGGAGTCTGTCTCATCAACCAAACTTTTCTTACTACCATTTTATTCCTGTCACAGCTGGCCCGGAGCCTATCCCAAGAGACTTACGGCACACGGCGGTGTATACCCTGGATGGGGTGCCAATCCATCACAGGGCACATACTGTACACATACACACCCTCACTCACACACTATGGGCAATTTGGGAACGCCAGTTAGCCTAATCTGCAGATCTTTGGACTGTTGGAGGAAACCGGAGAACCCGGAGGAAACCCACCAAGCACTGGGAGAACAGACAACCTCCATGCACACAGACCAACGAGGCCTGAATCGAACCCTCGACCCTGGAGGTGCAAGGCGACAGTGATATCCACTACGCCTTTGTCCCACCCCAAACTTTGCTTTATCTCTCAAAACTGCTCTGTGTTGAACCTGGATCTGGACTTGCAGTTATTTCAGCTCATACTGTAAATGACTGCAGTGTGTTAAAGAGGTCACATCTTTCCTTGCTCTTAATCTACTGATTGGATGATGGTGTAATCGGATTGTCTTGGATTTCCAGTGTCTGGGAACTCTAATCAGTTGAATCAGAGAGCTATTCAATTATTAGGAAGATTAGTTAATATGATTGAGTTTCTGCAGTTCTGCTCACCAGCTTTGGGATTCATTCAAGGGCTGCTGATTTACCGGATGGATATCTCTCTCACTTTTTTCTTTGAATTTGTGGGGATGAGTGAAAACTTAACAATAAAACACAGCTGCTTCTGTATTGTGCATCTGTTCTTAGCATGATTGATGGTAGCCTGATGTCAACAGTCACCCAGGAGGATGTGAGTGAACATGTGCTTCCTAGGAGATATGTGAAGCATACATATATACATATATCATGTTATGTCACGATGCATCTTAACACACTTGAAGGGAAACCATATCTACTGTACACATTCCACATACATAATTGCGTAGCACAATTGGTTGGTGTCAGGGGACAGAGTAATTCCATGCATTCCATCCAGAGACAATACACGTCTGACACAACGCTTTTGAAGGCCAGGCCTTGGTGGCTGCGGTGTTATTATGATCCAAAGAGTGTTCAGTTGGGCCAATCAGCTGAAAAACAGATTACTATCTATTTTAATAGACAGAGCCAAAGAAGAAAGCTGTCTCCCTGTCCTTTGGCACTGACACATCATCGCCTCAAAGACAGAACAAATACTTTACCATTTCTCTTTCACATCACCGAGCATCTATACAATTTTTCTCGTCATTTTGCTAAAGGCCTTTCATATGACACTGACTCCAACACTGCTTCACTGTTGTTTTGGTTTTTCATCTTCTGATCTTCTGATCTGGGGTTTAAACATTGAACATGAAAAAATCTAAGCCAGTACGAATATTCTGTACTTTGAGGCCGACACTGTGGCATGTGAATGTTGATTTCCAAGCTGATTAGCAACCTAAAGATCATTAGGTTCATCAACTTGTTTTTTTTTTTTTTTCGCTCGACCCAGTCTTTACTTTGTGCTTTTCGAATGAATTGCACACTGATTTCATTTCTGTAATGGAATTGTGCTTGTTAACTCAAAAAGGAACTGATGGCCAGAACTTACGCTCAGTACACACTCACAGCTTGCACAGAATACACTCAGAAATATGTAGCACATGACTAGCAGTATATGGTAGACACAAAAACGTCGCAGTATAGTCTACAGCGTGGGTGAAAAGTTAAGTAGGCAATGAAAACTGGTAATACAGTCCATAGTTCTAATACAAGTTTATTGAAACTAATTGCACATGTACTTTATAACATGGGGAAATGAAAGCAACTCTTTAAATTCCAACGTAGGCACCGGTGGCGTCAACCAGATTCCTCAAATTGCCACGGTCTTCTGAAGGAAGTGATCTGGGATATTGCTGAGAACCTCCTGAATCTGCGCCTCCGGGTCCTCCTGTGTGTGAGGCTTTGTCCTGTATACCTCCCCCCTTGTGTAGCCCCACAGGGTGAAAAAAAATCACATGGAGTGAGATCTGGACTTCTTAAAGGCGTTCATGAGGTCTGAGTCGTCCCAGCCAACGTCCTGGAAAGTGCTGTTCTAACAAAAAACCGGGTGGTGCACCATGTGGTGGTGCTCCAGTGATACTACAGCCATTAAATACAAACCGGATTCCAAAAAAGTTGGGACACTATACAAATCGTGAATAAAAACTGAATGCAATGATGTGGAG
>JAOVVB010144426.1:0-11971 GCA_028570985.1 Heterobranchus longifilis
ATACACAAGACTAAAATAACATAACAGTAGAAGCAAAATATAAAAATTAGATACCAATAAGGTGCAAATAAGGTGCAATCAAAATATATCAGCCCAGTCGCCAGCATAAAATGGGTCATTGTACGGTTCTGTAACATTTGTACGTTTCATACGCATCATAACAAAAGTGATGTAGTTCAGATCACATGTAGTTTCTCAGCAGGAGGAGGAGAAACAGCTGCCAAGCTGCAGGTCACTGTTGGAGGCAAGAGTATGTTGATTACGTAACTTACATCATTTTGGTAACGTCCTCCTTACCCAAACCACAATGTTTTTCGTAAACTCACCCACCTAATTTTGTTGCCTGAACTTAAGTTTTGTTTGAATCCACAAAACTGTGACCATAGTTTGGCACGTAAAAGTGATGTCATTAAAGATTTTTTGGGGGGAAAAAGTGCTATTTATGCACTTTCCCACCCAAGTTATGTCCTTATTTTAACCTGAAGCACAATGTTTTTTTCCTACATCACAGTTTTGTTGCCTAAACATAACAAATGTCCTCATATTAACCCAAACCACTATTGTTTTTCCTTAACTTACCAACCTTTTTGTTCCGTAACTGTGACCGTAAGCATCATAATTTGGTGCGTAAAAAAAAGTGACATCAAGGGGTCCTGAATGTGCAGTAGCGCACTTCTTATAGTATAAATAATCATGTTGTTCTGCTACATATGGAATATACAAATGTAACATATCTGCAGTTTGCAGAAACGTACAATGCAACATTGATTCTGACGATTGGGTTGCCATGAAACTGACCAGCAACCTGATTGTTCCAAACTGTATTTGGATATGAAAATGAAACTATAACATTTTTAATTACAGTCCACGTGTTTCTCTTTTTACACTGATATAATAATCCACGATTCTGTCTTTTTAACCTGAAATACATTTAAATTATGGCCTGTTTATTTTCAATAGGGAACTTTATCATTTATGCAGATATGCAGAAATATGATACGATCCTGTTTTACCATTTTCATTTTTTAATTACTTGAGTCTCCCAGTGCAGCTTTTTTTCATAACTTAATTTAATCCTTAATATGGGAGATAATAAGAGGAATATTTCTAAAATGCACCCATATGTTACATGCTCATAAAAAAAGTACAGATTTTATTAGGCTTTCTAGAACATGGCATTTCATACATTGCTGCCTCATTGTTCATACATTTATTTATTTATTTATTTATTTATTTATATAATTACTGACTTATGTTAGCCATTTCTAAGATGCTACAGAAAATATACTCCAGCAAAGTTGAAAATCAGATTTAAATTCTTGGCTTTTTGGATTTGTTTTGGTCCTGTTACCATTTTGGAAATGTGTTATTGATATTTTATTCCTGAGCACACCCTATTATATACTGTATCGCATCTTTAAATCCCCCACTCAGGATGACAGTGGTGACAGCATGGAAATGCTGCCAATAGTGCCTTGAAATCTACCAATTTGCCAACACCACAGTAAATTGAGCTATGACTTGCTGGTTGATGAGGCCTTTTATAAAATAAGAGAAGTCCCATCAGTTTTATAATATGTTTCATTCTGATATAGATGTTGACTATCATAAAATTTTTAGAACAACACATTGAACTCTGCAATAGAAATGGTCCCCCAGTGCCTACATTGGTATTTTTTGCTTATTTTGTGTCATTTCTTGGAGTATCTTAAAATTCTTCATATTGCTAAAATGTTTATAACCTAATCTAAAAGGTTATGTAAGTCAATAAACCATAATAATTGAAAACGTATTGAAGTTATGTCTTCAATTAAAAAAAGAAAAAACAAAAATCTGACATGTTTTTTCATCACATTTTACGAAATAAACACACAAAACGTATCGATAGAACATATTTTTGAATGTAGAACATATTATTTCTTAACACTCCATAAGTTATTTGAACTCTATGCATTTTTTTGTTTGTTTTTGAGATATGCTCTTTTTTGAGTAAGGTGCAAAGGCATTTCATTTGTCACATGGTTTTGCACTGCATGTAATGCAATGACATCATCACGAGCGTACAACCTGATGACGCTAAAGACAGAAGCCTTAGCTTTCTGCTGCAAAAACAATGAATGAGCTATTATGGTTTTTATTTTAGATCAATTTAAACAGGACGGGAGGTCGGTTTTCATAGGGTTAATGAAGAAAAGATTTGATAATAGAGGGTTTTATTTATTTAGTTATTTTTTTTAAGGTGCGTTCTCTGTCAGTGTTTTTGGTCTCAGGGGTTTTGATGTCAGTAACGGACATGTGCATGTAGATGGATCAGTGTGGTGATGAGTATGTACTGTACCTACACAGAGAGTCTGGTGTGATGAGTGGTCATTAGCACCACATGTGGGAGATGTGCTGTACTGAATGTGTTATATTATACCATAGGTACATAATAGAAGCAGGGTTTGCACACCTTCCTGAACATCAAATTCAATTACTTTTCCAGAAAACATTTCCAGGCTCAAATTCAAGTCCCAACCTGAGAAGTTTTATAATGAGAACTAGCAGGCTGGCGTGTGTAACAATAGTGCAACTGCGGGCAACCTTTCTCAGTTACATTTCGAGGATAACGTTTTTACGTTCCGTTTACGTTATTGCAGTTGCCGTTTGAAACACCTCGTTAACTTTGTGTATTGATACAAAACTACTTGGTTAGGTTTAGGAAAAGATTGTGGTTTGGGTTAAAATAAGTATATTTGAACTATAATTACTACGTTTGTTAGATTACAATGTTGACTTGTTGACTTTGGTTTCACAAGGGACACACACAGCGGCCTCCTGGTGAAAGCCTGTGTTTTAGTGACCCATCCATCCACCCCAGCCCTACAGGGACTTCCACAGACTCTGATTAGAAATGTTTTTGTATTACGTCAAAAACGAACGTAATCTATGAGTAAATATGTTTCTCCTAGAAACGTAATTGAGAATGCAGTTTAGTTGCATGCGAACATATTTTTTCGGAGAGCAGGCTGCTGCGGGAGACACACATGCAGACGGCCGATCGTAGCCCATTTACTAACGTTAAGTAAAAAAAAATATCAAAAGAACTTCAATTTCTATTCTTGCACAGCATCTTAATAAACTTTCAAGGATTTCAAGGAATTGTGTGAACCATGTAATAGAAAACTAAGTGATAAACGTGAGGCTGCTGAGAGTAACACGCTGTAATGCTGCTATTTGAATAACCCTGTTTCCCTCTCTCTTTGTCTTTTCTCCTAGGTAAGCACTTTCTTTGCTCTCTGTTGGTACTGGTGATGGAGGAGGGATTGGCCGAGCGTGCATCCTGTTGCTGTCAGCCCTGGTGAAGGTTTCATGCAGCTGAAATGTGAGGCAAGAGTGATTAAGGTGATGCATTGAGCCTGTGTGCCCATAACAGAGATGCTTCTAGCTCTGGTTCTGGCAAAGTCAGCAGTACAAACACAATGGAGTGAATCCCCCCCACCCATCGCACACACAACCACTGTACCCACAAAGCCATCAGCAGATAAAGAAGAGAGCGTAGAAGAAAAGAAATCTGAAGGTGTGTTCACACCGAGGGCCTTGTTCCTATGGATCAGTGGTGCAAAGTGCAGTGTGACCTGCAGAGTGTGCAGGTCATAGTGACTGGCTTTGGTGTTTTTCAACAAGGGTTGAAGGCATTTCAAAAGCTTTGATGGAGCTCTGCGTGATCTACTTCACCAGTTTATATCCACAGAAATATGTGCATTCATGTTGCACGTATGCACATTGACTTGAAAGGAAAGCCTTCATTTATCACAGAATCAATTATTGACAGATTATGCTGAGGATGCCATAATAGGTTGTTTGCATATGACGTCGGTGAGCAGCGACTACCAACACTGCACAGATGCCTGTGATTTGCTCTGTTTCGGGTTCTCGGTTTCACAGAGAAACAGCGGCATAATATCAAATGTTAATCTTAAGCTTTACATTAAACATGCCTGTTAGTATTGCCATGCAATCACAATGTGCTGTAACAACTTCCCTGGGTTTTACAGCCACAAGCCAGGTTTTTTTTTTTTTGGTTTTTTTTGGCTTTTTGCCACTGCAGTGAGGACTTTAGCCTCTGCACGCTCTCTAACGTTAGCTAGCGTTAAGTAGCCTGTCATGTACATATTGGTGTTGAAATAGCAATATCAAAAGACAGTAATTCTCAAGCTCATTTACTCACCCGGGGAAAGACAAGACGGCAGTCGTTCAGTAATACTGACGTCGTGGACCCAACGAAACACAAAATAGTCCTCTAGACTAAAGAGGCCTTTATCTGGCTCACTGTGTAACGTTCTTAGGGGGAGGACAAGGTAACGTTAGTTTGTAATGACAATCGCCTCCACACCGGGCAAATCCCCTGCCCCCTGTCTGAATTTTGCGCATCATAATAGTGATGTGATTGCAAACAACCAATTAGTAGCTGGAGTTATTGCTTTAAGGGATCACATCAGTGGTTTGAGTACAGTTTGTTTAACCCCAGGCTCATGGTCGTCTTTAGCAGAAGGAGTTATGATTGGTGGGTAGTTGAAGGTATAATTGAAGTTTGACACTAAGGTCATGTGATGAAAACTGAGCCATCTCCATGACAACTGAGCAAACTCCATCTCCTCATGAAGACCATGAGATGCAGATAAAGACAGTAACTGGACCTCAAATTAAGATTACTTTGTTAAACTTTCACGTTCACTATGCCAGTGGTTTTCCATGGTTTGGTTATTTCTACTATATATTACACTATGCTGTTCAGCTAACCATTTAGCAAACCATGCTGTTGTGTTTTAAATATGTAAATGTAGGGTAAGGGTTGGGGTTAATGTCAGTTTCATTCCATTCCAGACAGCCTTTGATTTGTGATTTTACCCAAATAGATTTGATTGTAACTGGTCCCTGTGTCAGGTGACACTGTCCTGGCGGTAATGTGGTTCATCACAGTGTTACACTGTGCAACTTCAACCGGCTCACATCTTTCTTCTTAACTGCATCTTTCTGTCTTCAATATGGCACAGTCAAACTCTCAGCATGTCACCAAAATACCAAACGGGCGCGGGCGAGGCAAAACAAAAAATGTGTGCGGAAATAACAAAAATACCACTTCACTGACACAAAGCCTCTGCCATTCACCATACGCCGTGACAAAAATAGGAAGCCAAGCTTGTTTGGAGCAGTGTATTCATACTTGTAACTTCCTGCATGCTTGCAACAATTCAATCTTGATACGACAAATGACACCTACAAAATGCAGGTCATATAGTGGTCTTGGCTGCAGAAGTGGCAGTTATTGTGTATTGAAAGCTGATCATGATCAACATGCAGTCTGGGCTGATGCTTCTTATTTTTTAAACTAGCGTGAACACCAAAGGAAGCAAATTATGGCATACAGCACTGGCACATCCATTATGCTTAACTCAAGTTACAGTTTTGAATTTGTTTGGACATTCTCTAATCTCATGGGCTGACAGGTTACCAAAACTCAAATAAATGAGCCATTTTGAAAAGTGGCTTTTACACAAACCCTAGCTTGCCTGTAATTGGGCAGTGTGTGTGTACTTGTACTAAGGATATGTCTGGTGTTATCTTTTTTTCTTATGGTCAACAAATCCCACAAAAAGACCAAAACCAACAATGAGGTAGTCTATTCCTTAATACTTTCTGACTTCACCAAGCACCCACTGGTCCCTACTGAAGACCTAAATCTTAAATAATGGGTTTCCCAAAGACAGATGCCATTAGCACCCAGGTGTCAGTAGCCAACAATCCTATTTACACCCAGTTTTGTTACCTAAACTTAACTAAACTGAAAATATTAAATCCACTAAGTGTAAAAATAAGTTTCTCAGAGCGCAAACCCTGGTCTTCCATGTTTCCTAAATAGCTGGGCCCTGTACTTAATGACAAACTTTGTTCAAAAGGCTAAATTGGGGACTATTTTCAACTGCATATTATTACAAAGTGGCGCTCCAAAGCCACTTTTCCATACACATACACATCGTTATTTTGTTATTCAAAAGCTTTTATTGTGAAGCAGCAAAATCAGGAAATGTGTCTTCATCGGCAGTAACTAAACACAACTTCTGCCATTCAAAGCAAACATGAAACCGTAAAATAAAGCTGATATCTGAAAGTACGAACAGCGTCGGAGGAGAGAAACTGAATTTCAAACCACAGAAATTCAGTCAGAAGCTACAAATATACTGAGTGCTGAACACACAAGACTTTTAAAAACGCCTTTTTCTCTGCTCACACGAGTAGAATTGCTCGCACACGCAACGCAGCTGAGGGGAGAAGTGGAGAAGGGGGGGTCGTCGCTGGGCTCATTTTGGTCCGACCTGCATGGCACGCTAAAGCGATTAATGGAAAAGCAAATCAGCACGGCTCGGTTTGGCTCGGCACACCCAAAAGTGCCAATGGAAAACCCTATAATGAGTATTTATGGCACCAAAATGGTGTGTGCCGAATTGACTGTGTTCATTGTCGTGATGGAACATGTTACCCTGTCCAACAGTGTGGCTCACTGAAGTGTTTAGTTTTTAGACAACAATGGAGCTCTGTGGCACAGAGGAATAAGCCATATCAGGCTTTGGATAAACGTGTTAACAGGATCCATTCTTTGTTGGTTTCAGTCTTTTCATATGGTTTGTTGACAAGCAGAACAATATAGAATATCACCGTCCTTGTCCTGGGTTGACCGAAGACAAACTATATATTAAGCTTGCGTCATAGCAGCTGTCCTCTGCATGCTTCCTGACATGTCATTTCTCTATAGAAATATGCACAGTCACATTTGATGTATCCATGGGGGAGACAGTCAATGGAGCATAATTATCTTAAGTGCACTGCACCATTGTGCTGCAGAACAGGATAGGCATCTTTCCATTTCAAGCTTTCCACTTTGCATTTGATAGAAAACACGGCATATCTTTTATAACAGCCATTTGCAATGTGTCATAGTACGGACATTTAAGGAAAAAGAGGTTAGGTGTATCAAGCCATGGTAGATGCATCTTTTTTTTAAAAGACTCTACCATTGATAATTGACTAATTCAAGCATTTAGCAGGCGTTCTTATCAAAGCACTTACTGAGATATTCAAGTACTAATCGAAGGACTCTTGGTATTTTAAGTGGCGATTAGAATGGAAAGGGAAGAGAAACAACAGTGAGGCAAAATAACAAGACAGAAGAGTAAACAAAACTTCTGCTCATTTTAGCAACGTAAACTGTTAATGTGCTAGCTTATACTCAGTTCATAAAATGCCAAGGAAAATGACAGTGACAGATCTGTCTGGCTTCACGATGAATTCACTTGAACCCTTTGTTTCATCACTCATCCTGCGTTGAAATGACTAGTTCCCTCTTCCTTGACATTTTAACAACGTAATGTGGCAGCTCTACAGCTCAGACTGAGTTCTCTTTATATTTGTTTTGATTCTGTGTGTTTAGTGTTGGTGGATGGAGTGCTCCATTTTGAAGCCCTGACTCCCAGCTAGAGCTTTGGTGCACCACAACCAGCTAAACCCGTGAAGTAACAGAATACAAGTAACGGGGTTACGTATTTAAAATACTGAATAAGAGTCACTATTCCATTACAGTTGCAGCTTAAATTGGTGGTATTCTGAACACAGTTACTGTCTGTAGGCGGTTATGTTTTCGGTTCAGTTTGTTTGTTGGTTTGTTTGTCATTTACGGAAAAAAAACTACTGGCCCAATTTTCATGAAACCTGGTGGAAGGCTGTAACACATTCAATTTTAGAGCAGATACACAAATATTTTTTTGCTTTTGTTAACATTGATAGGGCACAGCCTTGGCAGAGGTCTGTGCTCTCCGAGTACCCTTCTAGTTTCTTTTTGTTTTATTTGCTCTAAAAATTAAGGCACACATTTCCGATGAACAGATTTTATTTTTATTTTTTAAGTGCATAAATTTGTGCATGCAGTGCACTTGCAACACGACAATGGCCGGTGACCCACAGCCAGGACACTGTCAGGAATGTGTTTTTGGAAATATAAGATCCAGACAAATGAGCTCAGCAAGACAATTTTGAAGTATTCCAAAAGTAATCCAAAGTATTTCAAATATGTTAACTTCAGTAATCTAATGGAATATGTTACAAATTCCATTTTAGGGCATGTATTCAGGAATCTGTAGTGGAATATGTTTTAAAAGTACCACTCAAAATCATATTTCCATAGAGATGTTTGAGTGTGAAATATATTATTGGCCCTGAGAACAAGGCCAGTCTTACTCACTCTAGCTTTTTGCAGAGCTTCCAGTGGCATTACAACAAATACAGACATGTGATCGGATGATGGGAAGTGTGTTTAGTTTGCCCAGATAATGCACTTCCAGTAGATAACATATTGTGGCTAGACTCTTGTTATTTTTCTTATCAGTGGCATTCAGCTCTCTGTGGGCAGTGCTCTCTTTCACTAATGTACTGCAGCGTTAATATTGCTTTTATGACCTGAACATATTCCAGATGCTTGATGTAAAAATCTCCTCGTTTAAATCTAAACAAAGCATGAAATTACAAAAGTCCTGCAGTTGTAGTGAGGCAAAAAAGCATAGTAGGCAATTTCTAAAAGCATAAAGAAATATAAAGTGAGAGGGCCAAGCTGTCTGAGCCAAGGAGCCATATGCCATATAACCCCCATAAAATACAATTTCATTATCATTTTATTTAGCACTTAGTAGTGAATGTAGTTAGCCTGGAAATCCCAAGGAGGACATCAATGTATCATTTACCACAACTGTTCTGCTCTATATCTTAATGGCAGTTGTAAACACTTTAAATGCAACCAGTGAAAGTAGATGACCCATCTGTTCATCAGAGAGGCTGTCAATTAGTTATTCACACTAACACACACATGTAATGTAATAATGGGGGGTTTTTTATACCAGAACATCCTAGCCAGTGATACAATCATAGATTGTTTCTCAGTTTTAAGCTGATATCTAAATGGGTTCAGGCTTTCCTTATAATTACTTTCTAATTTTAACATCTGTCAAGAAATAAACTTGGACCCAAACTGTTTCCTAGAAACTAAAATGAAAATGGTCTGTTGCATCTTTTCTAAACAACACACACAGTTTGCAATCTGTACGGTTCCATAAACTCACAAACCAAACATGGATATTAGGAAACAGGCCTCTGTATTAAACCTTTTTTGAAATACCTTTCTACAGTACAGTGCACATTGTCAACAGGTTTGTAAAGAAACATATGCACAATGGTTTGTATATCAGACGAAATATGACCGCCATTCTATTTAACATTGTGAAACGGTTGCTGTTTTAAACACGTGGATAACGTTGTGTAATGGGACTATTTGGTTACGTTTAGCCACCAAACCTACTTGGTAGTTAGGAAATAACAACAGGGTCTGGATTAAAATAAGGACACAGTTACGTAGGTGACATAGAACGTGATTTACAGGTTAACTGAAAATAACAACCTTCAACATGCTGCAACATCCCTCAAAAAAATCACAATCACAACCCCTTTAATGGTTACATGTAAACTCTGTGACTTTCGGTTTCAAACGGGACAAAAACACCGGTCTCCTGGGTGAAAGTCCTTTTTTTGTTTGAGCTATCCACCACCCCTCCCACCTTCCCGCCCTAAACGTCTGTCTTGGTCATCATACTGCATCGCTTCACTTCCACATTTCCCCTCGTCATAGTTACTACGGCCACTAGAGGGCACCGTCTCACAATGAAACGTCAGTATGGGACGTAATAAGCTGCGCCTCCTGTCTCCCGATTACATGGGTTATCTACAAATTAGAGTGCATTACTTTTTGTAGGTATAACTACGAACAGTGAATGAGAACAGCCTGACCACATTAAGCCCTGTTTTCTAAAATTCAATTCAAGTTTATTTATAGTGTCATATCATAACAAAAGTTATCTCAGGAAAGAGAAAAAACTGCCTTTAACGGAAAAAAAACTGCATTTTACAGAAAATCAGTCATGTAATATCATGAGCTTTTGATTTCATCCTGATTTATCGATGAAGCCAGTGGAGCTGGTGAAGGCTACGGTGGCAGTGTGACCAGCTGATGCGACCGCCAAACTTTTGACTGCTGGTTGCAGATTAGATAGTTTGACCCTTTTTGCATTTGCAAATCCCCACTGTCCCCTCACCTCTGAATTCACAAGCCTTTATCGATAGACTCAAACTGTACACCATTTAACTTTACTTGTTGACCCAAAATCCTCATAAGAGAGCTGGACTCACTGGTATTTATTGTAAGATGTAAATTGAACCCAATCAATTTGAAGCCTTAAAGCAGATGGTACTTGAGCCGTTGTTAAGGGTGGTAAATGATCTGCTCTCTGCCTGCCTCCATCTCTGTCTCAATAAGGAACATATCCACTGACAAATGGATAGACTCACATCCCAAGAATATAGATTACTGATTTCCCAAACGGGCAGACCGCATTGAATGTGTAACGTATGTGGACCATTCACAGAGCGGATGCTGCTTCCACTATAATCAATGAAATTGGCTACATTTGGCGTAAGAGCAGCGCGTATGTGGTGCGTATGCACCGCGGAGATCCGCTCTACAAGCATATTTTTTACACGAGGTGTGTATGGACCGTTGGCACAGAAACAGATCATAAAGTGTCTAAAATTTCTTTTAAATTAAACTACTGATATATAGTGCTGGGCAGTTTTAATTTCTTGTATGATGTGATTTTTTTCATATACCGCCATACCGGTACATAGCTGAAACAATTGCTGTAACTCTTCAGTAGGCAGTAAAATATACAACGTTCACCGTGAAGAGCGCGACGGTCGGGGATAGCTGTGAGTGTATTGAGAGGGGACCCATATTAACTGCGCACCCTTATTAATGCTTATAACTTTTAACACAACAAATAGTTACCCACAACTAACTTTCTTTAACAGGGCAAAACACCATGACACACAATTTGTGACACAAACAATTTGTAAACTGCATGTTGTTATGTTGTATGTACTGTAGAATAAGCCACTATAAACCTATAAGAAAAAAAGAAAAAAATACTGTGATACTGTGAAACCTCCAAAATCTTAAAAAATGCTGTGATATAAATATTTAACCAAACCGCCCACCACTACCGATTGAGGAAATGACTTAATGACTGCCAATGAGCATATTGGTAGTCTGGTTCTGACAGTTTTTATTATTATTTATTTAACTTATATTGCACAAAGTCAGTGAAAAAGTTTCACAGCACTGTGCTGGGTCCAAAAACTGAAGAAACAATCCCACACAATCCCAAAACGAAAAGCTCACCGTCGTGTTTTGCCTGTGACTCTCACAGGTGCACTGCAGGTGTAGCCAGTAAAAAAGATGCGGCACATCCGCTCCGTGAACGGTCTGCATGTTACACATTCATTGTAGCCACAGCCTAAGTTTAACTGTAACTGGCCAAATGTTAAAGTGCATTGTGTCTTAGATTCTAAAATAAACCACTCCATAACCAAATCCATTAAAAATATGATATTAAATTATGCCAAAACTTTTAAAGTGATTGCTTTGCTTACATCCAAGGTGGATACAGCTGTCTGCTATATAAGTGGAGTAAAAATAGCTCTCCTGAGAAGCAGGGGAAAAAATGGACTGACAGCAGTGTAAACAGCAGGTCAGTAGCAGTTGCATTTCTGTGGGAATTCTCAACCTATGGCCTGCTGGTTTTAGATACAGAGGCGATGGAAAAATACAGAAATGTCATGACATCCACTTATCTTCCACTTCACAAAAATCCAAGAGGTTCAGAAGTTTAGTGCAACAGCCACTCTCTGACCTTTCGATAAATGTCTGCAGTAGAACCAGCAACAGACTCACAATGGACATAAACACACGCACGCACGCACACACACACTCCTGGACACTGACTTGGTCTTGGCTTCCTGCAGCAGCGAGGGATCGTCGGTGGCGAGGTAAACTCGT